>JAVDPK010002439.1:452325-496022 GCA_034780415.1 Cichlasoma orientale
AACTCTCACAGCAAATATGATTTAAATGCGTTTTTGCGGCTTATGTTGGGTCAGTCGGGGGGTGGGCCAGTCAAAGGCGGTCCGCGGACCGCCTTTGACCGCCTAATTGAATAGCTCTGGTTTAGACACTTTGTGCAGATCTGTGTAACATGTTTTTTTGGCTGTTATGTTATTCCTTCTTTGTCACAGGCCAGATCATACAACTGGAAGAGATGAAGAAGCTGCTTTCCTTTCCAACCTTAAGTCTCTGTGGCGAGGATTCATTCATATGCACTCTGTGGCAAAGCTTGTGACAAAAGCGTTTCCTGTCTCAGGTGTTTTGGACAACTTGACTGAGGTAAAGCAGACACGTTAGAGCCTATTTGGGTTTTAAATAAACCCATGAAACCTATTTTATGACAATTATTGTAATGAAATAGAATGAATGAGCAGTGCTTCTCAACAGGAGGAAATTAAGACAAAAGAAAAGAAGGACATCAGTATTCTTTGACATAGTTGTTTAAGTAAAAGCCAACTCTGAAAGATTGCTTTTAGCACAAATACAGGGCCAAAACACCAATCAGACATGAGTATTTTTGTACTAACAATTAAAAATATATATATTCAAAATTAGACTGACACTTGTTGCACATTTTACTAGGAACCAGGAAATAACGACCACAGTCCAGCTGGAAGAATTAGAATTGCAACAATACTCCCACATAACTACAGATTTGAGTGATCAAATACTGCCAACTACTTTGTTTTTCTAACACTCCATAAGGTTTGCTCTCTTCTTTTTATTTTCTTCCAATAGGACCTTCCAGATAGCATTCAGGTTGGTGGGAGGATTAGTCCTCAGACGGTGTGGGACTACTTGGAAAAGATTCGGGCAACTGGAACGAAAGTAAGTTTGTTTTCCCACAGTTATTACGGGTAGACAGGAATAAAATGGCTATAAATATTCCAATATAGAGTAATTCAAACACTATAAAAGTTCAGATTTTTATTTGATGGATTATAGAGCAGCTTTGTTCATGAGTTACACATTTTACTGACACTGTAGTTGCAACTTTAACCAGTTTGGTTGGTGCCACCTCAACAGGGGGTGCCATTCAACCTTGAGAAAATATGACACCACAGGTCAATAGCAACAATACTGAAAACAATGTTTTTTTCTTTTCTTTGTTTTTTTAAAGGAAGTGTGCCTGATTCGCTTCTCTCCTGAGACAGAAGAAGATGAGATCTCCTATACTCTTTTGTATGCGTACTTCAGTAGTCGTAGGCGTTTTGGGGTGGTGTCCAATAACTTGAAACAAGTGAAGGACATGTACCTCATTCCTTTAGGTGCCACAGAAAAAGTTCCACATCAGCTTGTTCCCTTTGATGGGCCAGGTAACCTGAACACTAGATATTTTTCTCTCATTTAATTTAACAAATTATTTTTTTTAACTTTCAAACCTTTTTAATTTCACAGGTTTAGAAAACAACCGTGGAAACCTCCTCCTTGGACTTATTATCCGCCAGAGACCGAAAAGGGATTTTCTTACTGTGGATGTGAACGAACCTGCGAGGATTATTCCTGAAATAAAGCCCACAGCCATTTCCACAAAAGAAACCAGGGCAAAAGAGGAGGATGAGAAATTTTTCCTCTCTTCCTTGACTAGTGCGCTTCAAAAGGAGAAGGACAAACCACTTAACACTACTGAAGATGTTGATGAATCTGTTGCACAGTCTTTTGAAGAAACATCTGCACCAGAGGAGACCAACAGTCAGGAGCCCCAGAAACCCCTCCGCTTTCTTCCAGGCGTGCTAGTAGGCTGGGGCGGAGAATTGCCACCTCTGCCTGATGTTGGGGGTAAACCCTCAACTACAGCACAGGACTCCCACAAGACCCAGCCTGCTCCAAAAACAGAGGCATCAGTTGGAAATTCAAAAAATCCAACAGCTGCTGCCCCACGAGAGCGCTTTGTCATCAAGAAGAAAGAAGCTAAACCTGCTAAAGCTGAACTGGAGCTATCTAGCCCATCTGATACATCAGCTGCTACCAACTCATTGGGAAAGGAAGCTGCAGCAGGGAGCCACGGTACATCAGTCTCACTGAAAGATAAGCCTCCAGATGTATCGACTGAAGACTTCCTGGCAAGCCTGTCAGCAGCTCCAAGCGGGACTGAAACTAGCAGTACTGCGTCGACAAACAAAGGCGATACTGGCCTTTTGTCTGAAACTGAAAAAGAAACAACTGAAGGGAATGCGTTGTCACAGTCAAAATCCCAGTCTGCTGCAGATCACACAAATAGCTCAAAACCTCCTTTAAGTGGAATATTGAAGAAATCTTCAGCATATTCCACTGTGAATGAAGATAAAACAACGGTGCCACAAAAGGATAAAGCCAGTCTCCCAGATCTTTCAAGTCCTAAACCTGTTCCTGTGTTGAGCAACACTAGGAATGATCTAATTGTCCCATTTCACCAAGGATATTTACAGCTTTCTCAGGCCAAGCACAGAGCTGAAGAACAAAGTCAAACTGTTCAGTCAGTTCCTTGTAAAAAGGATGATCCTGGCATAGCACAGGCTGGTGCTGTAGTAACTCAGACAGTAAATCCTCCTATAGTCCAAGTAACTGAAGCAGTGTGTCACACAGGACCCTTTCAACCCCAGTATGACACACCAGTGGCACCAGCTCTCCCAGTAGACCGCACAATACCTTCCCCTTTGCAGCAACAACAGCCTCAGGGATCTGGCAGCTATGATTCTCCAGCTGCCCCTCCTCCTAATACTTTACCCAGCCCTAACATTCAGAATCATAGCATGCAGTGGGCTCAGGATAGCACTTCACAGGCTCTTCCTGGACTGCAGTCACAGTACCCTGAGAGTTGCTCTGAACCGTCTGCCCAACCCTCATCCCTGGACAAAGACTACAAGCGTCTAGAGGAGCGATACAACGACCCGTGGGAGAGGCCGCGAAACACAGAAGACAGAGACCACGGGAGGCACGGCTACCACAGGGACTCCCATCATAGTAAAAAAAGCAGACACTATGAGCGGGAGAAAAAACACGATCGCAGCCATGACGACAAGTACAAGGAGAGGAGTAGGCACCATGGACACACAGATGACCGCTATGGTGAGAAGAGGAAAGAAAGGCACCACAGCGATGACTACAGTAGCCGTCACAAGGACAGACACAGACACAGACGGGACTCTGATTATGAAAATGGACGGAGAAGTTCAAAAGACAGTTACTCATAATTATGTCCGAAGCACGTTTGGGGCTCGAAGGACTGTTCATCTGTTGTTGGTCACAATGATGGTACAGACCACTCTGGTGGCTGCTGGTGGAGTTGTTTCATACACCAGTCTGCATCTGTGTGCTAGGTCTTTCACAGAAGTTCCGTTTTGTTATTGAGCATACAAGCCAAACTACGATAACTGCAGCGGGATTATATTATGGATCAGATTTGTTCAGATCAATATTGGAACTTTTTTAACTTTTAAACTTTTTATTGTATATATGTCGTTCACATTGAGCTGCTGTATTGTTTGCTGATTGTTTTCGGTCTCAAGGTAACATAACACAGATGTGGACCATTTGGATAATTTAAAGAGTTCATTTGGATGAATGTAACAGCAAGTATTTAACAGAGGGCAGCAGCTTTTTTTTTTTTTTTTTTAACATTTCTTTTAAATTGCTTAAATATTTTATAAACTTGCTTTCTATTGAGGAAGTATGTACATGTTAGCTTGTAATATACATTAGAGATGAATTGTGCCTTTGCACTGTGTGTTATTGTACAGTTCGTAAAACATTCTTTTTTATTGTTGATTATTAAAACAAATTTTTTGTCTAAAACTGTATTAACACCAGCTAGATGCTTATGTTACCGTTTACCTTTTGTTTGGAAAATGTCATTTGTAAATCAGAAAAGTCAGCCAAGGAATCAGAGACGGGGAATTTAATTTGTCCTTTAACACTGGAATAGCAACTGACTCTGGGCTTTAAATGTATATGTTTAGTACATTTCATCAAACTGAGTTAAGTACAGCAGAAAACTGAGCTGTACAGAGTTTCTGAAGAAACAAGTGTTATAATTCATTTGCTTTTAAAAACAAACCTACAGTCGTGATTGAGATTTTTTTCACAGGACTATGCAGTTCTGTGAAAAACTAAGTACACCCCATGATTCAATAGCATGTAGAACCACCATTTGCAGCAGTAACTTCAAGTAATTGCTTTCTTTCTGATTGTCAGTCTCACATTGTTGGGGAGGAATTCTGGACCACTTGTCTTTACAACAGTGCTGTATTTCATTGAGGTTTGCAGGCATTTATTTATGCACAGCTCTTTTAAGGTCCCACCTCAAAATTTCAGTCAGGTTGAGGCGTGGGCTTTGGGCCACTGCAGCACCTTGATTATTTTCTTTTTTGTTCTGTTGTAGATTTGCTGGTGTGCTTGGGATCATTGTCCCATTGCATGACCTAGTTTCAGACAAGCTTTAGGTGTCAGACCTCACGTTTGATTAGATTACTTTGGTATACAGAGGAGTTCATGGTTGACTCAATGACTAGAAGATCCGCCAGATGTCTGAGGCTGCAAAACAAGCCTAGATGAGCCCTTCACCACCATGCTTGACAGTTGGGGTGTTTCTGCTGATATGTTGTTTGGTTTTCGCCAAATGTGCTGTGCATTATGTCCAAACATCTCCACTCGTCTCGTCTGTCCAAAGGACATTGTTCCAGAAGTCTTGTAGTTTGTTCAGATTCAACTTTGCAAACATAGGCTGTGCTGTCGTGTTCTTTTTAGAGAGAGGAGGCTTTCTCCTGGCAAACCTTCTAAACAAGCCACACTTGTTCTGTCTTTTTCTAATTACACTGTCATTAACATTTAGAGTCCTAACTGAGACCTGTAGAGTTTGAGATGTAGCTCTAGTTTTGTGGTTTTTTTTGCAGTTTCTCTGAGCATTGCATGGTCTGACTTTGGGGTGAATTTGATGGGGTGTCTGCTCCTGGGAAGATTGTGGCATTGTGTTAACACACATCTGAATGCTCTAGACCAGCAAACTGTGAAAACCTCGGCTTTTATAGAAGAGGTCACGCTTGCTGATGATCAGTGACTCAAATGCATTTGATTAGCAGCACCTGGTTGCCAATTATCCTCTTAATTTCTGTGGAGGCAGTAAGGGTGCACTTAGTTTTTCACATGACTGTAAATACGTACACACTATAAAACACAAATGTACTTAGAGGCTAGTTTGTAGTAGGACATGCTAAAACACAACTAATGTCAAAATTTTGTCAAAAGGTAAAATTTCTGCTGTTGTAAGGCCAGAACTTGCAGTTTTACTATTATTTATTGCCATCATAGATATTAAAACCTTCACTTTTTTTAAGAAACAGCCCTTGCTTTGTATCTCCAAACAAAAAAACATTTCTGAGATTTCCTGCAAAGCCATTTGAAAACAACCCCAAGGTCACAATTGATATGTTTCTGTACAATTCAAACCCTCCGAAGTAAAACTGCCCCCCATAGTTTAAGGCTACGTATCGCTCACATGGATCTACATTTTCAAAAAGGATCTCCTGGCTGTTTAGCAAAACCTGAATAACTGTGCCGTTTAGAGATATGGAGACATCGTGCCATTTGTTACAGCAGAGAGTGAGATTTCTGAAAATCAACGGGAGGGAAAGTCTTTCTCCAAGATTGACTGCTATTTTAAGATGCCCCCCCTCGAGTCCGAGTGCAAGATAGTCGTCATCTTCATGTTCAGCCTTTCCCATCCACATGATCAGACTGTCATTGGAGACTGTGAGAAAGCTGAAAGAAACCTGTGCGTATTTTAAATTTCTAGTGTTGTATTTAGAGTCCCAGTATTTAACAAAAGAGTTTCCAACAAACTTCAGAGTGCCTGTGGATATTTCTGTGTCACAGTACCTCCCTCCCCATCCTAAGGGGCAGATGCAGTGGTATGAGGTGACACTAGATGCAGCGCATAAGGAACCATGTTGGCAGAGGTTGTTTACACAGCTTACAGACTGGTTACACACAGAGCCAGTCCATAATGGTGGGCATATACAAGTGAATGAGTCACTACTTGTTGCCCTGCAGTGACCTCCATTTTGGCACACCTTGTACCCACAGGCTGTCCCATCCCAGTCCCCTATGTTGGCTCCACTTAAAGCTCCCCTCTCTGTTAACTCAAACTCTCGATCATTGAGTGTAAGTTCTCGCAGGCCACCGGTGAAGCTCACTGGATCCCCTTCAGTAGCATCCATGGAGACGAAGCTCAGAGTGGAAACACCTCCGACAAAGATGTCAGTAGCAACATCAAGTGTGGTCATGCCTTCGGTTACATTTTCTCTAACCACCTTGTTATCCAGACTGAGGAAGCCTTGGTTGCCAGTTCGGCCAGCCTTTACGGTGTGCCAGGTCCTGCTGCTTAAGTCCACTTTTTCAGAAGACTGCAGGATGTGGGTGCTGTCCCCAAGATTGTATCGCAGCTGGACAAACCCGGATGCCAATGAGAGGCAGAAGAAGTCTCCTGTGGGGGAATAAAACTATGTGTAAGTTCTTTAAAAATGGTCACATGATTAGTACCAATATTACATGTTCACAGTATTTTGATTAAGAGCATTCTTGTTGATTTTTCAAACTAAATCTTAGACACAGATACAGGGAGGTCCATAAGTTATTGAACAATGACTACACATAGTCTCCTATTTTCAGAGGCTCAAAAGTAATCAGACGATAACTAGTAAGTGGTGACATGGCCAGGAGAGACATGTGACTAAGCAAATAAATGATCTGGGGTTGGTTCCAAACTTTATTTGGTAGGTTTTCATTGGAAATGAATAGGAGATCCAAACAAATGTTGATACAAGTGAAGGAGGCCATCATTTGGCTTAAAAAAATAAAGCTATCAGAGAGTCAGCAAAAACTTGCTGAATGGCCAAATTACCAATCTGGTGCTTTCTTAGAAGAAGCTGGTTCAGCAACACCAAAAGGCTCGAAAGACGACAGATAAAGTGGATGATGTCAGAATTATTTCCATGGTTATAAAAAAAAACATCACAACATCTAACCAAGTCGAGAACACTTGAGGTAAGGGTATCGTTGTCAAGGTCTGCAATCAAGAAACACCTCCATGAATAGAAATACAGAGAATTCACAACAAGGTGCAAACCACTGCTTACACTCTGATTAGACTTTGCCAGAAAACATCTACAAGAGCCTGCACAGTGCTAAAAAAAAACTTTAGACAGATGAAACCAAGATTAACTTGTATCAGAATGATGGGAAGATAAACCTACAGTATGGAGAGGAAAAGGAACATCTCGTGATTCAAAGCATACTGCATTATGTGTTATACATGGTGGAGGCAATGTTACCTCATGGGTATGTATGTCTGCCAGTGGAACTGGTTTATTGACGATGTGACTGCTGATAGAAATGGCAGGATGAATTGTGAAGTGTACAGGGCTATACTCTCTGCTCAGATTCAGCCAAATGCTGCAAAACTGATCTGCTTCACAAATGGACCCGAAGCATTCAGCAAAAGCAGCCCAAGAGTTTCTCAGGGCAAAGAAATCGGACGTTCTTCAAGTCATTCAGCTGATCTCAGCCCAACAAAACATGCTCTTCAGTTATTGAAGACAAAAGTCAAGACAGAGAGACTTCAGTCACATGGTGATCGTTACCTTGTCCACCAATAGGTGTTGTCGGTCGTGTTGGTCAGTCTGTTAACAGGATAACTCAAATTTTGGTGGTGATCCCGATCACAATCTGGATCCAGGAATTTTTAAAAGGATTCTTTACCATTGTCAGATATGGACAATATTCACACATTTGCTTCTAACCTTATGAGAATAAGTCAAAATCCTCTAAAAAGAATTAGGGTGCAACATGACTATAACTTCTGTCATATAGCAAAGTTTGTTCACGATCGAAGGAGGATTCCAGATCTAATGATCCAGAATGCTGAAATTTAATTATGATAGAGTATGACAACATTGGGTACTATCTACTGCAGTGTAGTACTGCCAGCGAGGTATGCGCTCTACTGAGTGCACCACCTGTGGTGGTGTACAAAGGCAAAATTACAAAATTACCTTAAATGAAGATGAATAAAAAATATACTATTTGTATGATAAGTTGTTACAATAATTAGAAAAAAAAACTATTTGGAGTTTCACTGTCGGAAGTTGGTACTGTTCTACCACTTTTTGTTGTCAGTGATATGATACTCTTAAAGTATAAATAAAAAAATAATAGTCAACTTAATAATGTAATATGTGCTGTGGAGGCTGTACATAGAGAGGTAGTAGTCATCTGGGTTATAACATATCAGCACATGGATAATCCTCACAGCAATCACACATACTATACTGATAAAACAAAGCTTCCCTAAATATGGAATGAACTGTCCTCACCAGCTCTGGCGCTGAGATGCTGTGCGGTGTAGACGAGGATGCCATCAGGTGATAAAGGCTGGAACTGCACTTGCAAATCGGTCCTGTGTCGTATACTCGCAGGTGGGAATGACATCCACGAGGAGAGGTTAGTACTGAAGAATGGATCACTGATGGTCACAGCTGAATGGGAATAACAATGCAGCAGTTAAATAATTTAATAGCAAAGATCTTATTTAATAATAATAATTATTAAAAAAAAGCATATACAGATACAGTTAGGGGTCACAGCTTCAGTGAGGCAACCTTTTTCACAGTAGAGACCTGCTGCTCCCAGCGGGCACTGGCAGGTATATCCATTCGGCAGAGGGATGCAGGTGGAGCCGTGGGCGCATAAAGGAGGGGGGCTGTGCTCGGCATCACACACAGACACGGTCTCAGAACAGAGCGCTCCCTTCCATCCAAATGGGCACTGGCAACTGCAGACAGGCACAGTCAAACACTGTGTTAAAGCTTGTAAACACTGTCATTTCCTTCTGCAATATTCACACTGTGAAACTGATTCTCTGTTTCTTACTGATGCACAGTCATAACACATATGGAAATATACATAAAACAGAGTGTTGTTTACTGTATTCCGCTCATTAATAACACCTACATGCATTATTCACGAGAGGACTCATTAGAAGTAATTAGAAAATGAACCCAAATAAGAGTTTCGTTTGCACTTACTACACAGACGAGCCAGAATCCACACATGTCCCGCCGTTCTTGCACTTAACATGAACACAAGGGCTGACTCCACACTGACCCACGCTGCGCCCAAAGGCTGGATGACCCGCGGGCTGTCCCAGTACTTGGAACTTTCTGTCTCCTCTTGTGCGAAACTGCACATCAAAAATGCACCCTTTGAAAAGAACAAACACATCGTGAGCTAACCTGCGTGCAAGTCATTTCATCTTCAGTCTCTTTCTTCAGTCTTTCTCTAATAGGAAATTATAAGATGAAACACAACATTCTCTACTGTCTTTGTATGGAGATCAAAGGTATGCATACTAAAATCTGGCCAACACAAAGGAAAACACCTCACAATGCGTGCACTGCTTGAAATGAATTTCTTTGATGGATGTTTATTTCATCAGATGAGAGTTTCACATTGGGTGACACAGACTTGTATCCACTAAACTTTATTAGATCTTAACTCTTAGATTTGATGGGAAAAAAAAAAAGTCACTGCAGCTTGTCTAGTTCACATCCAAGACGCCCAAGTTGGAACGACTTGAATCCAATTTTTTCCTCATGCCATCACGCCTCTTCCTCATCATATTTTGGTTTCATAATCCAATTTTATCAAGACAATATTTGTTTTGGCCTGCACCTGCACAGCACAAGGCCTTCTATAAATATAAGGCCTGAACACAACCCTCGTAGTCATCTGCACATGCAGACTCGCTTCTCTCTGCTGCATTAGTCACTGGCATAAACAGGATGCAGGGGAAATGTCATGCTCATTCATGAATATTCATGGCATGATGCTGTCTGCTTGGCAGACTCGAGTGATGGTTGTGGTGCTGCAAACACGGACCATCAAAAAGCGAAGAAGATTCATAAGGAAGATTAGGCAAGATAATTATTTTTGTTTCAGCTGTGAGCACATCGCATCTTGTAAAAGAACCTAGAAAGCTGAGGTCTGAAGTCGAGCGAGCGTTCCAGTGTGTGCTGCAAATTTCTTTCTTTTTTTTTTTTGTTGCAGGAAACATTTTATGTACAAAACTGGAAAATTATTCTAAAATTACATTTTCAATGTCCCTGATCTTAGAGAATTCAAAAATGAATGTAATTAACCTCAAAGTCTTTCAGCAAGATATGGGGCATGATAAAAACAATTTCTGCATCAAAGCAGTATTAAATAAGTTTTTAAACATCAGGCTTGATAAACATCCCCATTTCTGTGTATTTGATCAACAGCTTAAATTGACAACCTGATTTTTATTTATTTAATTTTTTTTTACTCCAGCACCCACACAGCCTCATCTTCCTCCTTTCCACAGGGGAGTGTGGATCTGTTGATAACTGGGAGTGAAGTGCATTATCAGTGTGTTCACTGCCAGCCATCATGATTAGGGCTCAATGAAGGTCACACAGATCTGATTAGGCTCTCATGAGTTCTCATTACATCCTGAGTAGAAAGGTTATGGTTCCACCAGTGTTGCCTGTCTCAGGTAGTGCTTACCATTACAGGGAACTGTGCTGGTCTAACACAGCACGGGCAAACTAATGCTTTATCACAGCTGATTTGATTTTTTGAAGGCTTATTTGGTGAGTAGAAAAATGAATCAGATGATGATGAATAGGCAAACACACAAAATCGCTCAAGTCCTTAAAAATAAAAAGCTTTTGTTCACCCCAAATGGATCTGCCATGACATTTTATAATAACAAGGTTCACTGCTGTAGTGCAGAGACTGCTGAATATGGTTATGATGATATTCATAGCTGCTGTCATCATTACGGTTATGGCAATTTTGCGTCACAGCTCTGCACATTAGCAGGCAATATGAATGCTCTCCAAAAAGCATTCCTACATGAGGTCACCTGAGAGAAAACATAAATGATGTTGATGATGACAAAGATTATTTGGATAGCACCCTTGTTCAAGTGACTTATCAGCAGAGGAATGGATTCACACACAACACACTGTATTGGGTGCAAAGCAATTACAGGGTGCAGATACAATCAACCTCAAAGCTTTGTTCTGACCTCATACACAGACTGAGCCTGTAACTCCCTTTTCATTACACACCTTCCCCTCTGCTTACAAAAAGACAGAGTTCCTCGGAGAAACTCCGAGCCCCAGTGCTCTTATTCCAGATAGCAACACTGGGTTGTAATAAAGCTGTAGCAGTCTTACCATGAAAGCCATGACGGAACCTGGAGCCAAGTGGCAGTAGTTCAGGGGTGTACTCATTATATCCACCTACAAAGAGCTGGTTGAAAACACTGAGGCCCACCAGAGGTCCTGGAGACAATCCTGTCCTGTTACGCTGCCCATCAACCTGAGTGAGACGCAGTACAAAATGTCAATATTCAAGACGGATCATTGTCAGTGAGCGAGAACACTTTCTTTAATAATCTGCCAACTCTGGAATAAAATCTATGACCTCGTATTCCTAACTGACTTATTCAGCATGTGTCTACTTATTAGGCACAGTAGGTACTATACTCCCTGAAACCACCTCCTTTGAGGCAGCAAGTCACCAGGGATCTTAGCCCTCGCTCTCTTGATAGCATCTTACAGCCACATTCAGATAGGTGCAAAAATCCTGCTCTCCCTGATCACTGGACCGAAATTATACGCTAGCACAAAAACCTGAAGTGCTCCAAGAAAACATTCACCTC
Source organism: Cichlasoma orientale (assembly GCA_034780415.1). Taxonomy (NCBI): domain Eukaryota; kingdom Metazoa; phylum Chordata; class Actinopteri; order Cichliformes; family Cichlidae; genus Cichlasoma; species Cichlasoma orientale. Next base: position 464,109 of record JAVDPK010002439.1, read on the forward strand.
TCTAAAACATAAATTAACCCTCACCACAAACACCAGGCAAAATAAAACTTTTTATGCGTATTGTGAACAGTAAAAATAAGGTTCACTGAGTGGTTTCTTACAATTACTGTAAATCCCTCCTTTCAGTAAGTTTCCATTAGTCTTATTATTCATTCAATCCCTCAGTTAGCATCCACTTTTAGTACCTTTCGCGTGATCTAGTCAGATGTCACAGCAACTTAATGTGTACAAACATAAGATAAAGATAAATCTGACCTAAACTATTTTTAAATAAGTCAAATTTATGTTTCTAACTGCTTAATGGGACAAAAAAAAAAAAAAACCCTGTGAAACAGTGCATATAGGCTTTTAATGTGAAGGCTTTTTAGAGGCCTAAAGACTTAAATAAAATAATAATGTCATACATAACATCATGTATCCTGGTGGCCTGATGACCCCCGCAAACTTACCTTGGGACTTCTCCTAAATGATCATGTACCCCTAGGCTGGGAAGCACCATGTGATTTAATTTAAATGATCACCTACCAGTGTCTCTGTACAGTAAGCCCACTAGACACGTACCCCCCCCGAAAAAAAAAATCACCTTCAGCCATCCTGTTTTCTTAGACCTTCCAAACGTGACAGTGTGGATGCTGAGCTGATGGTTGAGTCGATCACTAACTATGGTTGCTATCCCTGATCCGAGGTTGAATCTGTGTACAACTCTTCCACTTTTTAATCCCAAAACGAGGAAGTCATCGCCGTCATTGCCTACAAAATATGAAGAAAGTTAACCACCAAAACAGGACACTCAAAATATACAGACAAAAAAAGTGTTCCACTTTCATTAATGCGTTTACATACAAGTTTTCCTAAATAGACATTTTTATTTTAATATGAGGAAGCATTCAAGAGCAGCTTTTCCGTGGCCTCCAAACAAAAGAGTCCAGCTGCTGTGCAGTCAGACGGTAGTTGTCTGTTGAAATGGGACAATGCACACACGCTTTGTTGTCTGTGTAGCCCATGCAGTACAATTTGTGAGTGATGATGTGCAATCTGTGTAAGATTTTAATAACGGTTGTATGACAAGAAGAATATTGCAGTTAATAAGTCTCTGATCTATATTCAAGTCTGACGTCTACCTGGAAAGTCACTTTTGGAGTCAAAACAAACGTAGTTTTAGTGAACGTGGAAGGATGAAGGAAATTGTGGATATTGGTTTTTTTTTATGGTCTCGTTCAACTGTATGTCCTGGTGATTAAGCTGTGGGTTAAGTTAAACGTTTGCCTAAGAAGGTCTCAGTTCACGAGAGAGCTGCAAATAAAAAGGTGCCCCAGGCTTTTTACGTCTCTCAGCGCACGGAAGTTCCTCACTGATTTTAAACATAGGCTTATGCCAGACAGTTGTACGAGTAGAAGGAGATACTTTGAGGTCAAGTATGTCATTTGCTTTCCACCAGGCAGTGAGGATGATATTTATGGTGAGAAATTTAAAGTAGCTGTGGGTCTTAACTGATTTATCTATGAATCCAATATGCTGAGTGGAGAGATTCTTAGAGAGATTCTGTTCAATATGAAGCCAGACAGAACTGGAGTAGTTTCTCCAGTGTTGCCTATAATGATACTGGTAGAGCAGGCCCAGGGGTGGAATAATAGGAATCGTTGTTAACTGTTTATTTTCAGGAGAATTTTAATTACGATGGTGGAAATGATATGAAGGACAGTGCAAGTTTAATCAATCTAACCAGATCTTGTTTAATGATATTTAGTAGTGAATTTGAAAATCTAAATTGTGTTTGTTGAAACATGGACTCTGAGATTTTTAATGGACTGTGTTGTATGAAAGAAGTGTTGCCAAAGCTGTTAATCAGATAATGGATTGACAGGCAGAGGATGAGGAATCTGTTATATCCAATAATCATTTCATTCAGTCTAATGGCCAGTGGGCCTACAGAGGAAGTAAGACAAAACTGAATAAATAAAAAAATAAAATAAATAGTAGTGATACTGGGAAACATCTCGAACCCCTGCTTAGGTGAAATGATCTAGATAGCCGTTCATTGGTGGTTACAGATGCAGATATAATGTTGATTCAAATGATGAAGTAAGGGATACATTTAAAGTTTAAGGAACTGAAGGCATCTTCTTTGTATCTGCATAATGTCATCAATAATGTCTATCCATTTGGTAATATTTAAATAAATTATATTGAATAATCTCAGCAAGTTTCTGTGGAATGTCTCACCTTGATGAACCCTGCCTGTATTAACCTTTAGTTAAAATCTTACAGGTGCCAGATTAGCTCATGGCGTGAGCAGGCAACCACATGCCTCAGGGCTGAAAGTCAGCAGCTTGGGCTCGAGTCTGACCCGCAGCCCTTTGCTGCATGCCCCCCCCCCCCCCCCCCCCGTCTACTCTTCAATGTCGCACTATCCAATAAAGCCAAAATATATATGACATGCCAATTAATCAACACTGCTTAGGCTGGCATACATTTTGGTATGATCTCTCCAGAATGAAGGGACAAAAGAACAAGTTGTATAATGCAAACAGCACAATACACAAAAATGCATTTTTGCTTATTGCAGCACCCCCTATTGTTCAGTGCTACAGTTTATATTCTTCCTCAAAATGGTACCAAATTAGGGACATGTTTGAAGAGGTATGTGTATAAACTCACTTCAGACTGCCTGGAGAAAAACAAAGTGCTCAAGCTGCAGACATGAAACCAGCTGCCTGAGGTTCTAGGGGCTGCCATAGACTCCAGTGGCAGAAGTAGGGCAGAAGATGATGATGATCTTGGATGTCTACACAGCTTTACCGCTTGGCCACCCAAATATATTGCACCTTTGAATTTGCACCATTCAAGAGTGCTCTTCAGTTTGCTGAGTCTTTCATCATTCATATTGCTCTTATTTTTTTGTGCCTCCTTGATGATTCTTAAAAGAAACAGGCGCACGAGATCCATGATCCTGTTTCTATTTCATTATTATTTCATTATTTTGATGAAATATGCTGACAACAATGGCACAGCAAATATCTGCTTCCAAATCTGACCCCCACAGAAAGGCAATACCGCTGACCCCAATACAGCGCACACGTTTCCACCTAAAAGTCCATTTATTGCACTTTAATTGTTTTGAGCCGTTTGGTTCACGTGTTAATTTTGTCCGAGGAACGCTCACACGCTTCCTTTGAAACTCAAAAACAATAATTGTTTAGCTGGAAATCAACAAAGTGGTGAACTCATTAATGTCTCAAAATCTCATAAGAAAGAAAGTCCTCAGGGAATTCTGTTGAATAGAGGATCTGAAAGAAGAGCGGAAATCCATTAGACAGCACATTATCATACACAGCAGGTGAAACAAAATTGCACTAGTGTTTCTTTTAAAATCCTCAAAGAAGTTTGAAAACTAAAACCAACAAAGGAAACTTCTCAAACTTTGCCCCCCCCCCCCCATTTCCACTGGATCTTATGAATAATTTAAATTGCTATGCAAGTGTCAGGATTGGGCTCACCTTGTCCTTTATGTCCAGCAAACAGCATGAGGTTGTCTTTGACAGCAGATGAAGTGTTTGCAAGTGTAAACTTCAACTTGAATTCGTAGAAGAAACTGAGGCTCGGGACGGAGGAATAAGCCACAAAGGAGGTGTAACCAAACTCGTCGCTTCCACTGAACCTGGGACGAGTGATATCGACGGCTGCAAAGCAAACACAATTAGAACACATGTGAAGGCTCAAATTTATACTCTATATACTTGTGAATTAGCTGCTGCAGGCTCTGCGGTGCATGTGTGATCATTTTGTTCAAAGTAAGAGCTCTGATTCATCAGCCACCTCCGAGCTTACCAAAAGATGGCACTATTGCCACACAATACAATCCAGGGGCTGGTGAAATATTTCCTCGTCTGATGCTCTTACATGATGACCTGTTTTCAAATACTACCACCTTTTCTCATCCTGTGCCGTTTTCATTAGTAGCTGTTTAGGAAGGATTCTGGCGAGCAAGCTTAGCTTCACACTCTTCGTTCACAAGGGTACCACAATAACTCCAACCATATTCAATTACAACCTCAAGTTTACTTATTCTGAACGCATGGTTGACTCAATAATGATCTTGCTTGTACTCCATTTCAGCATACCCATCTACTTGATTTTTACAAGGGGGACTCGACGTGAATTTGCCCACGCTCACTGAAAACTACATGCAGCTGTGTTGTTGGGTTTTTTGTTTTTTTCTTCCACAGCAGTGTGGATTCAAACACAGGACTGCTCTTCTTCACTCAAACACCTTGCATATTCTTCTTCAGCCCCGGGCGATGGCTTACAGGGCTTCAGAGCACCCCTCTGCGACTGCCCTCAGCTCTGTTTGGCTGCTAAATTATTAATAAACCCGCAAATGCTTCTGTTATCATCTCCAGTCTGCTAGAGCTGGTTGTGTTTGTGTATTGCTTCATGTAGTGGCCACCATGTTATAGAGCGAACACTTATTTTTAAACTGCCGTGTTTGATTTGATAATATACATGATGATCTTTTTGCTCTGCAATAACAAATAAGCTCTCTCTTTCTCTTTCTACATCAACACCCTTGAGGCTGCTGTACAAACTAACAAATTATCATAGATTTTCTTAAACAAAATGCTGTGTTTCTATACTCCGTAGTTTATCCCTGTAAATATATCATTTGATCAAAATTTCTTAGGAAAATTTATTTCTAAACGGACTGACTTAACATTTGTGTCACTGCTTTTGAAAATTGTTTTTCTGTGTAAGAGTGATGGATGTATCCTGCTGTTGTGTATCTCTAATTAAACAGCTCCACTTTAATTACTGAGCATCTTATCTTTTGAGACTAAAAGTTCCTTGTTATAAAGATCTAATGCACCAAAATTGCATTTTCTTTCATTTTGCACACATTGCTGATTTTGTAATTTATGACATAAAACGAATCATCTGGGGTTAATTTAACAAACACCAAAGATTTTTTTTTTCTCCATATTTCTTAGAGGTGGTAGAACAATCATCTACCTCTTTGTTATCTTTGGTTGCACTAAAAAGACTTGACATTTAAAATCAGAAAAACATAAAATGATTCCTGAGTTTCAGGAGTTTACTGGATTATAGTCGTCAGTTATAGTAAATAGTACATTTGTTGTAATTTTTAAAGTGGTCTTGAGCAACAGTTCTCCAGCTTTCCTGAAAGGTTTCATTCAAAGTTTTTTATTTGGTCATTGGATGCTTTTTCACTCATTTTTAGTCCAGTCCTTGTACCTGACCATTTTCACAGGAATGTTATTTTTTTTGTTTGTTAAGCCACTTAACACTCAATCACTCAAGGATAATAAAGGCACCTAACCCAAGGGATGAACCAGTGTTGTGTCTACACATAACAGACAGTGTAGCAAAGAACAAATTTTAAAGTGTATCTTGCCTGTTGCAAAAACACACTTGTCAGGTATAAAATAGTATTTTTGCACCAAGAAGATGATTCCGAAAGAGCTATTAGGTGGAAATTTGGCATACCTTGGCATGGTGTGCAGTGTGTCCTTAAAAAAATTTGAGGAAAATGGACATATGGAGGACAAAAGAAGAAGTGGCAGGCCTGAAAAAAAAAAACTATCTGCAGCAGATGAACAGTGCATGAAAGTCCTGTCCTTATGAAATAAGAAATTCCATCAAAGACCTGACACAGGACAGGACTTGAGAGATCCGGCCCTTCAGTTGATGCTCTGAAACCTCATCAAAAATGGTCTCAGTGGAAGCACGGCTGTCAGGAAGCCATTCTTAAGGAAGGGAAACAGGGAGAAAAGCTGAGGTATGCCAAATTACACAAGAACTGGACTGAAAATAAGTGGCAACAGGTATTAATGATTAATCAATTTTTTTTGGTTGAAATCATGGTCACTATGTACAATGAAGGTCAGGAGAGAGGTACAATAGTGAGTGTCTACAGCCACAGGGCTGCATTTCAGCCAGGGGTTCTGAGGACCTTGTCAAAGCGAATGCAGAGTACAGCGAGATTTTGAACCACCATGAAATACAATGTGGAAAACATGCGATTGGCAGTGGCTTCATTTTTCAGCATGACAATGATCCCAAACACACTGCCAGTGCAGTAAAAGCATACCTGGATAGAAAAACCCACAGTGGAACATCAGTCATGGATTGGCCTCCCCAAAGCCTGGACCCCAACATTATTGAAGCAGTGTGGGATCATCTTAAATGAGGTGCAACAAAAGGCAGCCAATATCCAAAGAAGATCTTTGAATGTCCTCCAAGAAGCCTGGAGAACTATTCTTAAAGACTGCGCAAAGAAGTGACAAGAAAGCTGCCTAAGAGAGTTCAGGCTTTGTTTAAAAATAATGGTGGTCATATCAAATGCTGACATTCAAGCTCATTTGAGTTGGAATTGTACAAACTGTTTTTGACTTCTCATTTTCCTAGCAAAGTATAAAGAAATCAGGGTTGGCTCAAGACTTTTGCACAGCACTGTACATCTATTACAATAATAGTTCTCATAGTAGAACTCATAATTTCTGTTAGCTAACTCTTGTAAACACTGTTGAGTGGAACTAGTGGTTATGGAACGTATTATTAACAAAGAAGCTTATGGAGTGCCTCCATGAAATCCATCAATCTGTGGATTATAACACCACACTCTGTCAAATAATATTACATAGCACTTCAACTTTGCTGTGTGTTTGTGTAATATGCAGCTCACAGGAGCTGCAGAAGAAAAACAGAGTGACGTGCAGCTCTGGATTGTGAAATGAATTCTGGCATAAAACTGCATGTATACAGTATGCAGCTTAAGTGACAACCAATAAATAAATAAATGCTGGACAAACAACACTTTCTCCCCTGACACATTTTTTTTCTCTCAATTTCTGGACAATAAAAGGTTAACAAAAACTTACACCATTCCTAAACTAAAGCGCTGAAGCAGAATAATTGCACAATGTTCAAAGAGACAGACAGTGAAGCTCTTTAGCTGGTGGTACATATGACATCTCAGCCGGCTACCTGGTCCATCTACAAGAATCGGTCCCCCCCAACTCCTGAATGTTAAAACTGGGGAGCTCTCATACTTGTAAAGTCTCAGAACGTCTTGAATTTGTTTGGCCTTATTTGACTCATTAAGACTCGCATGGCAGATGAAGAATTCATAATTGTCAGCTGATGACTTCTAGAGCTGATAAATTCTGACTCTTCAAACCTTGTGGTAACACTCAACAACCACGAGCTCCTCTAAGCAAGTACTGAGATCTGAAAATGAAACTAATTGATGCCTACAAAGCAGGGGAAGGCTATAAAAAGATATCACAGCGCTTCAAGCTCGCAATTTCCACTGTATGAAATGTCATTAAGAAATGGCAGAGGAGGGAAGATGTGGAAGTCAAGACAAGACCTGGAAGAGCGAGAAAACTTTCTGATAATGCTGTGCAATTTGCTGTGCTGAAAGACAAAGCAAATCCACAGGAAGGTTTAGCTGATGGCGTGTTGGTGCATAAACATCGTGGAAACAAACATGAGTTGATGTACATGGAACAACCTCACCTATGACACCATCACAAAAAATATTCATGTAAATACGCAAAGCGTCACCTGGAAACTGTCGAAAGATAAAGTTCAAATTTAGCCCTTTGACACAATCACCAAAGGCATTGTATGTTTGAAGAAAATGGAGCCCAATTTTGATGAGAAGAACACTTAAGAACTACTTTAGTATAATGGCGGAAATATGCTGCTTTGAGGCTGTGTGGCAGCCACTCTTTGCAAGGATACAGAAAAGAATGGATTTCAAGTATCATCTGATTCAGAGAAAAGTAAAATGCAAAAGACACTTAACAACAGGATAATTATCCCCCCAAAAAAGGCTCAAAGTCCAACCTGAAATAATTTAAGAAACACAGGCTAAATCTTTTTGAATGGTCCATGACCTGCACATGCCCTCAACATCTGTGGTCAGAGCTGTGTGTGCAAGAAAATCAGAAAGTATCCCTGAACTAGAAGTGAACTTCCAGAAAGAGTCAAGAAGAGAGAGACTTCCAGTGAAAGTAACATTAACATTTCATGAAATACTTTTTTTTTTCTTTTTTTTTTTTAACATTTCTGTTTGTGGCAAACTTCAGATATCAACAAAATATGTCATTTCATCACTTTGACACATCCTTTGACTGGAAACACTAAAAAATTAAACTGATGTAACAGGAATTAGCTTTATAATGCCCAGACAAGACTATTAATGTCACAAACACACTCTATGACTTAGTGTGGGAAAAAAATCTATAAGAAATTGTACAGTACAGACAGTACCATATACTGAAAATGTGGTACATGTTTTCCATGTTTTTTTTTTTTTCTATCAATTCTAAACATGAATCTTTAACAGGAGGTATGCCAACTTGTGTACAAAGGTAGGTCATTAATATTTCTGAGTGAAGGCATCTTCAATATGCATTAATGTTTCATGAACTTGATTCTGGAGGCATTCCAGCTTCACTTCCTAGTCTTGCCTTTCCTCCATTTCCTGGTTTTTCAGACCGCCTGATAGGAACTGAAACCAAGAACTGAAAATATTATATTAAGAAAAAAAAAAAGATGTTTCATGTCTCCTGGTTGACACAATAGAGAAATAAATAAGTAAAAGACAGTCCTGCTGTCATGCTATCACAGTTGGTATTTTGCTAAGGGCACCAGCATAAGGAAACATGCTCCAAAGTAGCAAGTACAAAAAAAAGCCCTGGAAGGCAGGAGACCTTAGGAGTGATCAGTTTGTCTCTGATCTTGTCTGATGTTATCAGGATTAAAATTCAAATGTCAGCCATACACTTAGTGTGAAACTGGAAGGTTAAATTTCTGTGTTTGGCATGTGGGTGCTGAGATTCTGACAGGGGCTGTGGCATGGCTGAGCAACTTATATGCCAAGCACCCTGCTGCTACCACAGCCAGTTTAGTCAAGCAAAACCTTTGTTTCTGAGAGCTATGACCTGTGAAGCCCCCTTCTTTATGGCATCACTTTTTGGAAAACAAGCACATAAAATAATACAGAAAGCATTACAGAACAGGAAGACAATTCTATAATATACAAAAATATATTTAATCATTTCTAGGTGTCTTTTTTTTTTTAATTTTCTTTTAAGAAAAACAAAACCATTTTAAAACCATGTTAGTAGTCATGGATGTACTTTCCGGGTTGGGAAAATGAAGCCACTGCAGATGTCCATAGCTGCGGTTGCAAAAAGACTTTGGGTCCTGTAGAAGTCTACGGGAAAACTTCTGTCTTGACTTTCCTGCTGAGTTTATGTTTATCATTTTGGGACATATTAAATAATTAAGTCTATTTTGTAAATCATACCATGTTTCAAAATGGAGAATTGTCTGTGGTATGAAACGCTCATTGGATGACAACTCAACAAGCGCAACTCGTTAGTCCCCGTCACATCTGTTTTTTGCAACCAACATGGCAACTGCAAAAAAAGCTCATCTCAAGACTTCAGAACTGGAGTTCGGAAACCAATGGGTGACATCCTGGTAGCTACAGCCATCTTTTATACTGTCTCTGTAATGCTGTACTTTCTCACAGCTGAGTGCGTAGACATCCTGACATGCCCACTGTTGAAAAAAATGCTAACACTGCAATGTTTCGCCAGCATTGTAGTGTTAGCTAATGTACCGTATTGACAGAGCGCGCGCATGTTTTCAATTGCTCTAAACACTCAATTCCAAAGATTCAAGATTCTCCAGCAAATGACTTTAATAAACCTTTAATTTAATCCTTTTCATTATCATAGCTTGATATGATAATGTAGAATAGTTCTTGTAGAATAGTTCTGAATACATTATGTAGCTTGTGTTGCATGTGTGTAGTAAAGTATAGCTTAGTTATTGATATGGTGCTAAGTGACCTTACACTAAGCAACCTGATATTTCTGGATTTAAACCTCTCCATGGTAACAGCATCCGCCACCAATCAGAGACACTGCTCTTTCAGTTTAGGATTATGGGTAGAGAATTTATTTTTCACATCGCAGATAAAACACATTTTACACATACTGTAAAACACATGAACCTCACTATTATGCTCTATATGGGCATACAGCAGTGAGAACAGAAGTCCCATTCATCTGCTGTTCAAACTGTCTGCTTATAAAGGACAGCCAATCAGAAGGGAGAGGAGCTAAACTAGCCTGTTTGAGATAGAGAATTGAAGGGCTGTGCAAAGGCCCACTGTAAGATATACAGTTGTGGTCAGAAGTTTACTCATTATGGGCATAAATGTCATGGTATTTGGTGCTTTCAGTGATTTCTATGGACTGTTCTTTTCAAAGGGTGGAAGGGTGGTGTACATCTTTAATGACTTAAAAAAACTGGGTGCACAAGTTTGGATTTATTGTGGATTTTCTCTAATCCACTCAGTCAAAAATTTACATACAGGCTCAAATACATACACACATTCGGTTAAATGTAACGTAGCAAGTTATACCTTGCCGGAACTTTTAGCAGCCATCAACAAGCTGCTGGCATAACTCTGGCTGGATATTTGACTACTCTACTTGGGAGAATTGGTTGGCATTTAAATTGGCTGGTTTCCTGGCACAGACCCGGCTGGGCTTTGGGAAGGCAATTCCAGAACCTTAATGTTAGCCTGCTTTACCCAATCCAAAACCAGTTTTAATTTAATTGGGATCACTGTCCTGTTGGAACTGTGTCAAAGTTTCAACTAAATGTTGCTCTGAGGTGAAGTTGAAGAATTTGGAGGTAGTCCTCCTTCTTCATGATTCCATCCACTTTGTACAATATACCAGTACCACTGAAAGTAAAACAGCCCCAGAGCATGAAGCTACCACCACCATGCTTGACAGTTGGTACAAACTTGTGTAAATCTACTATGGTTCTCATTTTAGATCTTCACTGAGTTTCTTGGTCTTTCCCATTGTTTTGAGTACTGGTCAATCCAATGAGTGCTGTCAAACAAATCTTTTTATGCTGGCAAAGAGAAAAAAACGGTTGTAGTCAATCATGATTACTAATGAGAAGTTAATGGGCCTTGTCAAGTTAAAAAAACAGTTTAGAACCTTCAGCACCACTGATTAAAAGATTTAAGTGACTATATGTATATATTTGACCCTGAATAAGGATTATTTTGAACTGTGAATCACGTAAAGCTACTCTAGCAGGGTCCAAGAATAACAATATGGTGCTAGAAATTTGCATAATAGTTCTCCTTTAAATGTCAGCAACATTTACAAAATAGTACCAAACACAAAATATGACAAATGTTCCCAAATGTATGTAGAACATAGCTTATTATCATTACTTCTGAAACCTTGCTAAGGCACAGCAGAAGCCTGACATAAGAAAAAAAAAATATTTGAGACGCAGTGCTGAAATTATAGCTGTTGGGAAATAAGATCTTATAAATTTAAAATAGTCTTTCAAAATATTCAGACAAGTAGCCACAATTTTTGTCTTGATTATCTGACTCCATTGCTGGAGGAATACTTTTTGCTTTTTCATCAGAATTTAATTTCATTAATCCTTTTATTTAACAACAGACCCTGATTCTACCAACTGCTCAAGGCCCTAATTCACCAGCTGTCTGCAGATCACTCTCTTAATGAAGCTGCTACATCTGCACTGCATTGTTCCATGTGGAGCTGCTCTGTGAAACACTTACTTTGGTCACACAGCAGACCCTGTCTTCCATAGGGACACAGACAAACGGCCTCTAATGGTGACTTCGGGATGCATGTGGCTCCGTGACTGCAGGGGTTGCGCTCACAGGAGGTGAGCTGGCACAGCCGGCCGGTGTATAATGGGGGGCACTCGCAGAACCAGTCCTCGGCGTCACTAAATGCACAGACATCACACAGAACATATAGGAAGGGGTGTGAAGATAAATCTACCTGCACTGAAATGCATGATTTCAAAAGGTCTTGCAATAAATGAGATGTGCTGAGCCACAATTTAGTACAGATAGTCGTGGAGAAAAATCTAAATCCTGCTTTGGCTGCCTGCATCATAGAAACAGCTACAGCAGAAACCAGCATTACTTCACATGTATTTTGATCAAACTAAACATATGTACCCTAACAAACAAAACAAAACAAAAGAAAAATCCCAGATAATTAGTGGTATGTCAAAAGATTTTCTACGTCTTATTTCACAATTCTTTTGTGCACTTCCTTTCATGGCAAGAAGCTGAGGGTGACCTAGCATGCAAAGTGATATCCAGACAGGGACTTTATAGAATGCTCTAAGATGTGCACAACTCTGAAAGGTATAAAATCAGACAGAGGAAGCATTGGTGGGGTTTCAAATCTATAAATTAATAATGTGTTTTGAGCACTGCTGCAGAATATATTTTGCTCCTTGAGAAAATGGCTTCTAGAAATGAAATATTTACATTCTGTCATCAAAGTTGAGAACTGTTTGATATGACTATATGGAAACACAAAGGGATAATGCTTCAATTGACGGTTATTAACAGGCTGCTGGATATTTCAAGATATTTCAAGGCACAGTGATATACAGCTGCCCAATGTCACTGACAACCGTGAACAATATTTTTTAAAGCGATACTCAAAGATGGAAAAATGTCATGTAGCAGAACAGGTGCTGTTATTTTTTATAGGCTTTGACAACCTGCAAGAGGAAGAATGAAATATTAAATGGCATGGCACCTCCTGCTACAGCTGTTTTGATTCAATGCTTTGAATCCAGCTAATTTGTCCCTTGCATTGTTACTTAGTGTTGGTGTTTAAATGTTGCCGGCAGACACCTTGTGTGAGTTTTCCTCCAGACGTGCGAGTTTCCTCCCACAGTCTAAAAACAAAAAGTTTAGAGACTAAATTACACATAAGTGAGACTAGAGGTGTGGATGATATAATGGATAACTGGACAGTTGCACAACAAGGGCGGAGCCAGAGGCCGCTCCACAGGAGGCTACGCATATAATTATCTTCTGTTTTGAGCTTCACCGACAATCAAACATGAACACCTCTAGCGGTCATTATTCTTTATTAAATGAGTCCTCATGGCGTACCTCTACATGCCATTCATGTACGCACGAGCAAATGATAAAAGCGAGTGACCAGAAATCTTGGCTATTTGATGCACAAAACATAATTCTCTTCCAGATTTGATTTATTGCATTCCAAGATGTAAACATGAATGTAGATGACTTTGCAGATTGGGTAGCATATACTAAATAATGTTGGCAATTAATTAATACATCGTCAAGATACATTTTAAATTTGCCTGTGTATTGCCATGATTTTTTTATCCTTATTTTTTTTATTTTTAAACATAAGGCACTGACCACAAAACAATTCACCGCCTTCTTTGGGTAAACACCAATTTTCTATCACCAAAAGCAGCTTATAATTAACAGAAGGATCAGTTTTGTGTGACCCAGGTTTGCCTTCATTATCGATCAGTTTTGACCTTCAAAAGCAATGAAGTAAAAGACTTGACCTGTCATACCAGATGTAAAACAATCATTAAATCAGAATGGTTTAATGACTTGTGCAGAAACAGGCTGCAGATATTTCTGTCTCCAAAAAGGTAAAGAGTAGAGCAGCAACACTTGAGTTTTAATTGGCCTAATCAAAAACTTGATGTGTGGGGTGACAAAAGGTTATTCTAATTTGCCGGAGGCAATCACCCTGATTACTAAAATGTAGTAATGTTTGCAGATAAATTTGAATATGTTAATCATAAATGCATAACGCTATATCTCAAGTCGTTCAAAACCTTACCGCTGCACCACACTCTCTGGATAAATAATTAAAGGAGGCATACATTTTTAATCTAATAAGTACCAGATAAAATGATGAATAATTGACTGGTTAGCTTATGATATTCCTGTCAGCTAGAACAATAAGCTGTGCAGCCACATGTACTGCTCAGATTTCAGTAAGTTATTTACAGAGGCCTTGTTTTTAAGTGCTTGTTTCTATGCAAATACAGTAAGGCTGGAGTCTTCGGCTCTCTGGATGAAAGCATTTAGCCCACTTCATCCTTTGTTAAGATAAAAAGGACCACTGGGTTTAGCAGATATTATTTATAGAGAGCTGCTTTGGTACTGAAAGACCATTTGCTTTCCAGCACTGTAACGAGCCATTTGGACAGTTATAGTACACATGCTCTGTTTGTTGGTGGGTGGGAAAAATATTTGAAAGCGACTATCCCCTCACTCAATTATTTTGCAACATGGATTTTAATATACACAAACTGATGAAGTGGGATTTACACATGGCTTTCACCTGACATGCTCAGACTTCCGAGTGAGCAGGAGGCTGTTTGATATTTTTCTGACCTCTTCCAGGCAACCTTGCAAACTTTTCCTTGCCGGTGGAGAAGGGTGATGTTTGTTAAGTCCCCATCACAGAGTCTTTTGAAACATACTGCCATAGAAATGCATACAAAGACGAGACTTGAAATAAATCCATATAGAAAGCTGGTATAAAGCATGAAGGAACTTTTCTCGAGGGATCAGACAATATTTGTATGGTCCAACCTAGAATACACTGCACTCTGCAGAAAGCTGTGCTTTTCAGTAACACTTTGGGAAGTATATTCACATCTTTAAACTGCAGACTTTTGAAATATGGCAGTGCATCTATTCAATTTTTATTTTATATTTCTAAACTTATTGTACTCTGAAAATGAAAAAAAAAACCTTTAGAATTCTTCTGGAGCATTGTACTTTAATAAAACTGAATGCACTGTCTTGATGTCTCATGAATTAACTATTCTTGACATCTCTGAATTTTCATAAAACCACCAACTCTTTAACAACCTCACGCCATTGTTTTAATATACACTGTTCAGTGTATATTAAAACACAGAAGAAGAGTGTAAAGAGTGCACCACAGACGAGAGGAGCTGCACCGCACTAAGACTGTGTTTGCATTTAGACCCACACTTCACTGATAAACCAGGCGGCCCAGAATGACACAGTTTATGGACAAATCGAAAGCAAACCCATATTTCAAATGATAAGTGACTGAGTAAAAGTCGCATCAACCTCCAGCCCGTTACACTGACAAACAGCCAATCAGATAAGCAGTAACATTGGGGTTTATATTTAACATTCGTGTCAGAGATGCTGTGATTTAAACAAACTGTGTATAGTAAGACCTGACAGTGATAAAGTTGTGTATTATATTTTATCCAGGGCACACAGTGGACAGATAATGGACGAAAACTTGAGTGGTTTTTGCTTCTCTGTGACACAACAATGAGAAACAGGAATTCAGTGAATATCCAGTGTTTACAAAGTTGTGTTTCGGAGAACACTAAAGAGAAAAAATTTACTCAAACTATTACTGACATAACAGTATAGTAAGAGACAAAAATATCTCAAAGAAAGAAAAAAAGACTATTAATTAAAATCTGGTGAGCACACAGAAAGGCTTGTGCTGGATGAATAAAATGATTGAAAAAAAGTCTAGGCTGGTGTACAGAAGAGATTTCAGTGTTTGCTGGAAAAGTCAGTTGTAGAATATCTTAATACCAAACAGACAACAAAGGCATTTAAGTTTCGCAAGTCTTTGATGGTAGAGTAACTGTATGCAGTGCAGAATTTCACACAATTGCTGAAACTCTAACTTTGTGCCTCATGTCTGATGTGGACATTTACTTTGCAATAAAAAGACATTTGTTTAAAGAACTGCATGGTTAATGCCCAAAGTAAAGTGTTAGTAAAACTGCAAACACAGCAACCTTCAGTACAGTACCCCTGAGGTTCTTCATGACATACGTAGATTCAACAAGGTGCTGGAAACATTCCTCAGAGATTTTGGTCCATAATGACGTGAGAGCATCACACAGCTGCTGCAGATTTGTTGGCTGCACATCCACGATCCCAGTCTCCTGTTCCACTACACCCGAAAGAAGGTCTACTGGATCGAGATCTGGTGACTGTGGAGGTGATTTGAGTACACTGAACTTATTGTCATGTTCAAGAACCCAGTTTGGCTGGTTATATATTTGCATTAATGAGCAGTTGAGCAGGTATACCTAACAAAGTGACTGGTGAGTGTACACGGGACTTTTAGACATTCACACTGAAAACAGCCAGTCCTAACTTTGTTTAACCTTGCACAGGTTTTGTCCAAACAGAAAAAATAGGCCTATCCAAATACGAAAGTTGGATTCATACATAACTAAATCTCTAGCCTATAACTCCAAAAAGTAATAAACAATTTTTGCTATTTTTGCTTAATATTATTATTATTATTTAACAAAGAGATGAGTATAATGGTGAAGCTACCGCTTTTCTAAGAGAGTTTGAGGACAATATTTTTTAGGATATGAAACACTTTACACTTATCCTGTTGAGATGTTGGGAAGTTTCCCTGAGGTGATATTAACCCAAAGTGAAAGGAGTCCTCATCACTGAAGTGATACACAAACTCGCATTTGTGTATCGTGCACCTATCAGTCACACACTCACACCGTCAGGCTCTTAAAGCGATACACTCATTTTCTCTGACAGCCTTTTTCCACTGTCTTTTTGAGCTCATCATCCATGACAGCTGTAATTCTTGGCTGTTCTCCTCGCTAAATTTCTACAGCAGAGACGTTATTTTCTCCGTGGCGGCAACACGAAGAAGAAGACTTCAGAAAGTCCTGTAAGCCCATCTGGGCTAAGAAATAACTGATGATGCTGGCTGACTCCGCTGAGATTCGTTATAAAGAAACTTCAAAAGATTACAATTTTGAAGTCTGGCTAACCAGAATTATGGCTAACACTGTGCGTAGGAGGTCACTAAACTGGTAGTCTCTCCCTTTAAAAACAGCACTTGTTAAGAATACATAATTGTTTAGTCATTAAACATAAGCCAACTCCCCATCCTAATTTTGGAAAAACCTTTTTTATTTTATTTCTGCCAACAAATGCTATGGAAATACCAAGTTCAAACTGATCAAGTACCAAAAGTCTTACTGTGGCACTGAGCTGTCAAAACACATATCAAAGACCAACATCACTGCACTGGGTGGTGGTATCCTTAATTGCAATGAACATGACTGCTGAAGATTATTTTAAGTCAATGGTAAGTCAATATTTTAGTCGATATTTATGCCGGTGGGAGCATCAAATCTGTCCACAGCTGCAGGTTAGTGCTCAGCAAATGCAAGATTTATTCCTGCTTGAGTGACAGCACACAGCTGTTTTAGGAAATCTGTTAGGCTGCAAGAAAAATTAACCTACATTTAAAATGTGGCTCCTTTTAAAAGATTTACATCTTCAGTGGGATGCAATGGGCTTGGATGGGACCGTTGAGAAGTACTAAGAGACTGATTAACAAATTACTACTTTTAGACTTAATTAATGAATTTAGTAAGAAAATACAGAATAAGAGCCGCCCGGTCCTTTAAAATGACCCTCACGGATACAGACTTCATGCTAAAATCTCTTTCTATTTCTCACAGGAAATTTAAATGCTGTATTCCATTTTCCTTTCATATTGAGTTATTATTATTTGTTTCATCTAAATATGTCAAGGTTATACAGGAACTTATTTAAAACATGTTTACAAATGCCAAAAAAAAAAAAAAATTGCGTTTGACAAATAAACATCTTCACAGAGATGTTCTGAATGCGCTCGTCCTCCAAAATTCAAAAACACCAAATGGAATAAACTCTGTAATGAGGGAGTTTTATTTGGAAATATCCTTCTGAGACCACAGTTGAGCCCAGAATGGTAGCTGTGTTCGTTGCTCGAGTTGTAAAGTAAAATAATTGTTTCTTGGACCTTGAGTTATTTTATAGGTACTTTGAAACAAGCACAGCTGTAGTTCTGATTAAGATAAAATTAGTTTCACTTTCTTTGTGAAGTTGCAGGCGTCGAAATTGAGCACTGGGAGGATTTACTGTTAAGTGGAGGACTGCGTGCCACCGAAGCACGGCCATCACAGAATGAGCGAAGCATCATCTCTACTTCAACCAATTAGTAAAAATTGTGCCCTGAGTGTGAAAATAATGTGTGTGTCCCCTACTCAGTAAAAAAAAAAAAAAAAAGGTGGCTCTATCCCTGTAGCCTATCAGCCTGTTTTCTCTTACTTCAACGAGAAGATCACACAATCTCAATACACTAAAGCAGCTGCGATCAATAAGTTTCCATTAACAATAAATCAGAAGTACTTTTACGAATGTGTCCCTCAAAGTTACGAGCTCACAGATAATCATTATCTAACTTGGCAGTTACCTTCAGTATCTTTCGGCTCATTCAGCTTGGGTAGCAAGAACTACAATCAAGCATTTTTGATAACTGGCTATCAGTCTTTCAAATCACTGTGGAGGAATTTTGGCCCACTTTTCTTTGCAGAATTGTTTGAATTCAACCACATTGGAGGGGTCTCAAGCATTAACAGCGTGTTTAAGGTCGTGCCAAAGTATCTCAATCTGATTTCAGTGTGCTTGAGCTTCAGGACACAAACTCATGACTGCACGTTCTCCTTCAGGATTTTCTTATAGAGAGCAGAATTCATGGTTCCGTCAATTACGGCAAGTAATCTAGGTCCTGAAGCAGCAAAGCAGCCCCAGACCACCACACTACCACCACCATGGTTGACTGCTGGTATGATGTTCTTTTTATGAAATGCTGTTATTTTTGCAGCAGATGTAACGGGACACAAACCTTCCAAAGAAATTCAGCGTTTGCCTCGTCAGCTCACAGAATATTTTCCTAAAAGTATTGGAGATCATCAAGATGTTTTTCTTCTCCTCCTGTCTGGCAGCTCCATGTCAAATGTGAGATGAGCCTTTGTGTACTTTTTGGTCAGCAGTGGTTTTCTCCTTGAACTCTCCCATGGACGCCATTTTTGTCCAGTCTTTTTCTTATTGTTGAATCATGAACTCTGACCTTAAGTGAGGCCTGCAGCTCTTTAGATGTTGTTCTGGGTTCTTTTGTGACCTCCTGAATGAGTCATCAGTGTGCGCTTGGAGTAATTTTGGTAGAACAGCCATACCTGGGAAGGTTCACCTCTGTTCCAAGTTTTCTCCAGCTGTGGATAATGGCTCTCACTGTGGCTCTGTAATCCTTTCCAGACTGATAGATATCAGTAACTTTGTTTCTCAGCTGATGTTGAGTTTCTTTAGATTGTGGCATGATGTTTTTTTTTTTTTTTAGATCTTTTAGCCTACTTCATTTAAGGGATTTCTTGATTGAACAGGTCTGGCAGTAATCAGGCCCGGGGGTGGCTGGTGAAACGGAACTCAGCTTTCCAAAAATGTGGCTAATCACAGTTTATTTGTGAGTTAACAAGTGGGTTGGGGGTGGCAAAATATTTAAAAATTGCATTTTGTATTTACTCGGGTCATCTTTGTTCAATATTAAAATTTGTTTGATGATCTGACAAATATGAAAGAAAAGAAAACAGGAAGGGGGCATCACTATATATCAGTATGCTAGATGAGAGGATCGACACAGTCATGTTTGCACAGCAAATATGAAGCTATTATCAGAAGCCAGCAAACTTAGTTTAGCAGTACTACTGGTAGCAGCTAATTAATGTGCATATCCTGTCTTATCTTTACAAAAAAGTGTAAAAATAACAAGTTCGGATTTTATGAAGAAAATTATGCATGCTGTACTACTTCCTATAGTCCTTGAAGTCAAATTTTGTTCATGTGACAAACAAGGCCTTAAAAATATAAGTATTATGCAAAAAAAAAAAATACAAAATGGGACCTCACTGGGTAAAGTAAACATTGGTTCCTAGTGCTCATGGCCTAACAACAGACACCCTCAGGTGCTGCCAACTGCTCCCTCAAAAGCTTCAGTGCACGCACAGAGAGAGGCATACTGGGATGCCATTAGCATCAGCACCCCAGCAGGACATTCACAGTCGGGGAGAAGAGTATCCAGGGGCAAGACACTTTTTTTTTTAAAACCATCTAATCATCATCATGATGCATGATTTTTGACCTACCATCTAACTGTGTGAAATCAAGTCTGCACATTTTCCTCTAATTAAACCCTGAATGGGTATAAAAACAGCATCCCAGAGAGGCCTTCAGAAGTAAATATGGGGATGAGCTCAGCACCCTGTAAAAGACTGTGTGGGTGAATAGTTCATCAATTTTAAATGCAATTTTGGTCATTTCATTGTGCTTGGTGAATAATATCAATAAATAAATCACAGAATCTAAAGAAATCTCTGTATTCAAGGCAGGAAGTCAATGATTTTCAAGCCCTCAGGCAGCACTGAATTAAAGAGAGACACAACTGCACGGTGGAAATCTCTGTACAGGCTGAAATACAATATCAGTAAACACAGTTTGCTGCTGCAGCCATAAATGCAAGTAAAAATGGTGCCATTCCAAGAAAAGAACAAATGTAAACAAAATATGTTTTTCTTATACTGTTATCAATGAAGCAAAGTTCTGAAATGATTTGCAAATCATTGCAACCTGTCTGTAGTCACACTTTACACCGCGTTCTAACCTTTTTGGAAATGGGGTTATATGCGTGTATATGTCTCGAAAATAAACTGCATTGACGCTCAGTCTAATAACATCTGTCTATGCAGCCTGCAGCTGAGATTTATAAACGACACAGATATCAAGCATCATGGAGCTGGCACTGAAGATAAAAAGGCCACAGTTTTCAGGTGCTGATTGCCTGGCTTGTTAATGTGTATGTATCACACAGAAGCCACAAGCCATTATCCTCTTGGGATTTAATATTGATATTTCTACTTGCCTAAATGAACAGAGAGCCACATTAAAAGCAGGCAGTGGTAAAAATCACCCCAACTGAACTTCTGATAAAAGTCCTTATTCATCTTATTATGTTGTGGTACTGCAATTCAGGGCAGCTAACACAAAGAACAGCGCTCTGTGAACTCCTGATGACCTTTGCATGCTGTGTGGTTCAAGAGGATACTGCAATAAGGCATATTCATCACACAGATAATTGCAAGGCCCAGTCTCTCACACATGACAAGCCAGTGCCACTAGCTCTTAATTGGTATTCTTGGAGCTATTCATATTCCAATATTCATGGTGCCCTTTTTCATTTCCTGTTTAATAAATGCATCTGTTAATTGATAGTGTCATAACACAATGAAGAAGGCATTTAGAGCAGCTATTTTCTAGATTACCTAAGGTGAAAGAGCATCATGTGTAGTTAATGCATATTTAAAAAGACAGGCAAAATGGCTGGTAAGTGGGGTCTGATGGCAGTCTGATGAGCTGCACTAGATAAAGATAAAGATTCACATATTTGGCTCAGCATGCAGAACTAACTTTAGCCTGGGAATCGCTTTAACTGGACGAGAAAATACTGTAAAATTTTACACAAAAGGTGAAAATTATCTGCAGATGACTGCCTTACTCTTTTATGGAGATTTTAATTTCAAGCGGCAAACAACACCCATGTATCATCTTTCCAGCCACCTTTCCAGATGAACCACGATCACACATCGAGCAGATGTTGAGCAGTATTTCATTTGCGACACATTTTGATGACCTGATAAATGAAAATCCAATATTCGCTTTTCTTTTCTCTCTTATTTGTCTTCATCATCTCCCAGAGGAAATAGCTCTCTTTATCCAATAAATACATGTTTACCTGTTGGCTGATACTTTCTATTGTAGTGTTGGACAGATAATGAACAATAAGATTTTAGAGCTTTTTAGCTGAAAACAGCTGACTGCACTGATGACACTGACGAGGCGAGATCTAGAGCTGCGGGTCGTAAAGCCCAAAACAATAAGCTCGGAGAAGATAAACTACTCAGTACACCTGAGGGGAATGACAAAGTGGTCACTATAACTGACCCTTTCCACTTACATGAAATCACAGGAGAGTACATTATTAATGCTAAAAAAAAAAAAGAAGTAAATTTTTGTTGTTGATTTAGGATGGCTGTAACTCTAAAGGTCACGGGTCATCCACTAACTGGAAAGTTACTGCTGCAGCTCCCATGTCCAAGTTTCACTGGGCAATATACCCACTGGCCATATTGTTAGATACACTTGTTCAACTGCTTGTTAATGCAAATATCTAATCAGCCAATCACATGGCACCAACACAATGCACTTAGGTATGTAGACGTGGGCAAAACGAGCCGCTAAAGTTCAAACTCAGCATCGGAATTGGGAAGAAAGGTAATTTAAGTAGCTTTGAACCCAGCGTGGTTGTTGGTGCCAGTTAGACTGGTCTGAGTATTTCAGAAAGTGCTAATCTACTGGGATTTTCCCAAATAACCATTTCTAGAGTTTACAGAGAAATGATGAGAAAAAGAGAAAACATTCAGTGAGCGGCAGTTCTCAGGGGAAAATGCCTTGTTGATGCCAGAGGTCAGAGGAGATGGCCAGACTGCTAAAAGCCGACAGGAAAGCAACAGTAACTCAAATGATCACTCATCTCTGAATGCAAAACATGTTGAACCTTGAAACAGATGGGCTACAGCAGCAGAAGACCACACCGGGTGCCACTCCTCTCAGCTAAGAATAGGAAAGTGAGGTTACAATTCACGCTGGCTCACCAAAAATAGACAATAGAAGACTGCAAAAATGTTGTCTGGTCATATGAGTCTCAATTTCTGCTGTGACATTTGAATGGTAGGGTCAGAATTTGGCATAAATAACATGAAAGCATGAATCCATCCTGGCTTGTATGAATGGTTCAGGCTGCTGGTGGCAGTGTAATGGGGTGGGGGTTATTTTCTTGGCACACTTTGGGCCCCTTAGTAACAAATGAGCATCGTTTAAACATTACAATCAACCCGTGCACTGTTGCTGACCATGCCCATCTCTTAATGACCACAGTGTACTCATCTTCTGATGGCTGCTTCCAGCAGGATAACACAAATTATGTTTAAAACCTCAAATCATCTCAAACTGGTTTTGTGAACACGACAATAAGTTCACAGCATCAAACGGCCTCCACAGTCATCATATCTCAATCCAATAGAGCACTTTTGGGATGTGGTGAAATGGGAGACTGGCATCATGGATATGCACCTGAAAAATCTATGATGCTATCTTGCCAATATGGAGCAAAATCTCTGAGGAATGTTTCCAGCACCTTGTTGAACCCACACCATGAAGAATTAATTTAGTTCTGAAGGTTAAAGGGAGTCCAACCCAGAACTAGCAAGGTGTCCCTAATAAAGTGTCCAGTAAGTGTACTTAACCCTAAAAATGTCAGTGCTGCGTCATTGGTGTGAGTGTAACTATGATGGTGAAAGCACTTTAGATGTACAATGAAAAGTGCTGTATAAATGGGTTTGTAAATGGGCCAATATAGCTTGTAGTGTAAAGCACTTTAAATGGTGGCGTGTTTAAACCAAAACCACCAATATGCCTGAGCAGGAAGTGTTAAAAAAAAACAAAACATAGAGGATGGTCAATAATGTGCTGGCTCCTCACATCGGTGTTGCTGTTCTAAGGGAAGGCAACACAGCAGTTTCTTTTTTACCTGAACCACTTCTCTGTGTGTTGTTCATAGTACAATTTGTGTTTTGGTACAAGCTTTCTGAGAATGCTGTCATCCATAAAAAAAAAAAGAATAAATCAGCTTGCTAAGCTGCAGCCTTTGCATGTTTGTTTATGGTTAAATTGAAATTATTTCCTTTACAGCAGAAAGACAGCATCTGAAATGTTATTGACTCACCTGTTCCAGACTTCATTACAAACATTTGAAAGACTCAATGCATATCATTGTGGCTAGAAAACAAAGAAGAGTGTAAATTGCAAAACTAGACAAAAATGTCTTGTGATGACAGTTTATCATTAAAATTCCCAAATAATTATTGCCCCTAAATGTGATAAAAAATCAAGTTACAGTTTGTTTTTGTTTTGTTTCATTGCACTGATAACACTGTGCAGGCCAATATTCTGTAGAGCACAGATACCCTTGAGTAGGCCCACACTGGAATTAGTCCCATGTTGATAAGATAAGCTTGACAAACGATGAGTTTTGCATTAAGAAATGGTCAGTGGATCCAAAAGAAACTGCCAAACTGTCATTTTGCTACCTGGCTGACTGAGTTTGTAGATGTCTAAAACACCCACTGTACAGCCACAGTGCCATTCATGTTTTTAGAGATTGGAAAAAATAATTTAAACTGGAATATAAACTCCTACAATAAGACTCACTGTGACTCTAACAATCCTGCTTCATAGTAAGGCAACTGCAATTCATATAGCAGAAACATAACCAGGAGTCACATCTGTAACACTAATTTAATGTATGGAGCTCCAAAACTGTCACAATTAAAAACACCTAAACTAGATTTTTTTAGACACTTAATTGTTATGCTAATAAATGCATCAGAAAGACTAATAAGTTAATAATTAATCAAATATCTTATGAAAACTCTGTCTGTGTGTTTGTTTCTTTGTCCACAAATTCGTCATAGACCATCAAGAGTTGAGCAACCAAACAAAGCAGCTATGATGCCTTATAAAAGCATCCTATCATTTCACAACAATAAGATCTCATTTATATCTGCAAAAGCTGAATTATGCATGATATATTATGATGCCATCACGTTGCCCAGCAACCACATTGAAATGGCTTAAAATTACCAATTTTTTGCACATAAAGAACAACAACAACCATCCCTAACAACCATATTTCTCAATGTGATTAGGTATATTAAATTGCCAATAGCAAGAACAGGTCAAGCAATATCATGGGCATGTACTAATATATAAAATATAATATATATTGTTATTTTATAAAAATACTAAATGTGAATAAATGTATACATTCGAATTGTGTAACATTATTAATTAATTAATGGATATTAAATTAAATGGGAAGGAAATAAAGGTAAATAAGTAAGTTTATATACATTTTAAACAATGAATGCTGACATTAATTTCAATTACAGTATTTTATATGTTGCATTTATGTTGTGCATTTAATGGCATGCCAGTTGATTTATTTTTGACTCGGGCAATTTCAGTTCTCCATACAAATCTGCTGCAGTTCACACCAACTCACCAAGTGTATTATTGTACTACATAAAGGAAGTGTATCAGAGACCCTAATAGTTAGTTTTCAGGTTAAAATGTAGTTAAGTAACCTTTAATTAGGGTAAAAAGTGGTTTGATACCTGATACAAGTTCCTCCGTTGCGACAAGGAAAGTGCTGGCAGACAGGAGGGTCACAGTTCTTGATATTTCTCCCTCTAACTGCCTCACCCATCAGGTAAATCTCCTTTGAGTTGACCTGGAGTTCCCTGATACAGCCAATGAATCGCTTCTCTCCTTTTGCACCCTCATCATGCATGTCCCATTGGGATGAAACATCCCCAAGAAATATGGGTCCAAAGGTCCCCTGTAAAAATAAATAAATGAATGAATAAAATACATACGTGATTAGCAGTATTGTTTAGTAAATCACACTGAATCCAATAAGACATGTCCCTTGAAGTGTTACGGATTGAAAAAAAAAAAAAATCAGTCTGTTAAAATATGTGTGTGTGTGTGTGTTATATTATCACTGCTATTACATTAATAGGACTTTAATGTATCCTGAGATGAGGAAGAAAGATAACAGACTCAGCTACTGTTACCCTCTGGTGTAATGTGGTATTAATATCACCTAGACTGTAACCTAACCCCCCCCCCCCCCCCAAATAACTGCTGTGCCTAGATATGTTATGTTAAATCTTATACTCCTGTTCTGAAGTTATTTGAAAAGGGAGCGGATGGCGTGTGGAAAGAGCAGTGGGTGCAAGGGAAGTGAACACTCCTGGGCATTTAATGTAGTCCATGTTGAATGTGAGACTATCAAAATTAATATGTTCTTAACTGCAGAAAAATAAGAACAGAGAGTAATATTATCTTTTTCAGTTGTTCGCACATCACATACTAATCCACATCCAGAGTTAATGATCTATAAAAAAAAAACATTGGAAGTTTTCTTTGATGTGCAGTAGTGCAGTAATTGGGTAAAATTTGGCTAATATAGATAAATTGTGTGAACCTGCAACTTATCCTCCCATAACGGTCTACTTAACAACTTTAACTGTGTCTGCTAAAAAAGGAGCTGCAATACAAATGCAAATGCAACAAATGAGTGTATCATATAAGCATACAATTATATATATTTTATGCTATCGTACTGTCTCAGTCTCCTTCCTTTACATTTAAATTTATTTTCAAACTGAAGATTTCAAGCACTGACCTAACCAGTGAGCACTTAAAAGATTTTTCTGGTGTCTCTGGTTCACTTCACTCTAAGATCTAAAGGTACATAAACATTTGGATGAGTCACAAACAAAAAGAAAGAAAACTGAATATTGTTTTAACATGATGAACATACATTTGATGAAGATGCCAAATTACAGTGAATCTTACTACCATTATGAAATCTGATCAGTGATGTCAGAATTTATACATCTTTGGCACTACTCATAACTGCACGCTGGCATCAGAGAAAGTGTTGGACAGCTGCAGTGGAGGTGTTCAGTGCAGGAACACTTAAGTGTTAAAGCACATTATCATTTAGGATGTTGGCTCAATAAAAGCTTTAAATGACATAACCACTGCAGATTTAAAAGCCTATAAAGAGAGATGCATGACGGGGTTCATGTGAGTGTATATGGAATGGCGCCACAAAGTTAAGGACCTTGAAAGTATCTTTAAAAAAGCTTAAGATTCAAATAAAATAAGCAGTCTGTGGTGGGTACTTTTAAAACAAGCTAAGCTGGGTTTGTATGTGATTCACTGAAGCTGCGTGATGATGATGGGCTGATGATAATGTATGACTTTATGGTGCCTTGAAGCATGTTTACCATGTTTATGAGAAGAGTCCATTTGAAAGGCTCCACTGATGTAAAATTCATGACTTTGTAAGTGGACCCACAGCATTGCGTTCACAAGAGCAGCATGCTCATTTTTGAATTTTATTTGAAGGCAGCACTAGGCAGTGTGAAATCTATTTCATATTCTTCTTTCACACATGTAAGGCCAGTTTAGATGAGTAAAACTTGGCCACAATAAAAACAGACAAAAAAACCTTGGGGCTAGGTTAACTATGCCTTTGGGCTAGTGCAAACCATCTTTGAGCAAGAAAAAAAAAACATACTGTGTGGATTTACTTAAAATGCATAGTGCTTGGTTTAAAAGGCAAAGGCACGTTTTACTTTAGGATAGCCTTGTTGAATATGTACTCAAAGGTGTTTCCCTTTACGACCACAACATTTGGGAAGGAGAGTATTTAAAATGTTTTAGTAATTGCGCCATTATCTTGTGCTGAAAAACAAACAAACATGTTTTCAGCCTTTTTTTCACTTTCCATGGTTACAGCGCTTGCTGCTATGCCAAGAAAAGTGAGGGTGTGTCAAAAGGGGCTAAATTATTATTCTAAATTTGCAGGATAAAATCAAAGAACACCTGGAACCGCCAAACAGAAGTCACGCACAACCCACTGCTTCCAAAACTTCTTGCAAGCCTTCATTTTCTCCCTCTTGTTCTTTTCAAGAAGTCAAATAAGGCTCCACCCTTCCCTTTATATAAATGTCACTGGGCTTAATCACTCACACCAAAAAATATTTTCCTGAAACATGTTCAGATTGAAGTTTCTTTCTTGCTTTTTTTTTTTTTTTTCTTTTTCACATTTCAGGACCATGGACAGCACGCAGGCTGCTGATGTTGGTTTACAAGCCAGTCAGAATTCAGTACTGCCTTCATCATATCATCTTTTTTTTTTTCTACTGCATTTATCCGACTGACTACAGCGCTACAAACGGCCCTTTCTTGAGAAGGTTACATTGTTTAGCATTTATCTGAAACACAAACAGCTCAAAACATATGGTTATCTTATGTTTGTCAGATTAAAAGTAACATACTGCATCTGTGCTGTTGGCACATTACTCTGCATGTTTGTGACCCTATGGTAATTTGTACCGCTCTTGGTAAATTGTTTTGATCATTACTGGAATCGACTAAGTGCTTTTGTTTTCAGGAATTTGGCAATTGTTCGTATGACTCGCTGGCATAAACTGCTACTCCAATCGGCACTTTTTCTGATTGCGGCTTAAAGCCAATTTGCTCTGCTTAGTAAATATGGGCTCGGGTGTCAACAAGTAGCGGTAACATTTTGAAGCAAGAAATCGAATATGTATTTATCGTTTTAAAAATATTTTAAAATCTCTCCTTTGTCTGATGAACAAAGTGTTTACTTTCAGTCCAAATTGTAACAGAGGGTAAAGGCAATGTCTGGTTTCACTGATTTTCAGTGATTTTTTTTTTTTTTTGCAGTTAATGCAGCAACCTTTATTATTGTACACATAATATTGTTAAATTATGAACTAACTTACTTTTCCTATACTAATTAATGCTGCTTATTAAGCTCTACAATGTATAATGATAAGTCAGATATTAGCTAGAATAATTTTAGAAGATTATTTTATGATTGCTCAACTAGTTTTATTGTTAGGTCATCATTTATACCACCATATTATTTGTATTTATGTATCTATATGTATAACTTTAAAATACTGATTCATTTTTTCCCTTTAATTTGAACTCCTACAGTACCTGTTACTGGACAATGAATTTCATCTAGTCTCATGCACCAGCAGAACAGACAGTCTGCTGTGAACCCTGACCCAGTAGCCCTATAGTTGGGTATATTCTGGCACCAATTAATAAGAAACGAATCCAAATTTAAAAAAATATAGCCTGCCACTATGCCATAACCCAGATTAACTAGATAACACTATTCACTGAGAAATCAGGATACTTCTAATTTGACATATTCCAACAGTGAAATAGATGGCAATATTGCTTCACCAACATCTGCTAAGCTGTCTGATTAGCCTCGGCAGTCTAGACCGTAAAGTGACAGCAGCTCTCTCTCTCTCTCTCTAAAGTCTACAGCTGGCTTTAGTTTTGAGCCCACTCACTTCTGTTCTTGGCTGACAATGTCAGATAAAGACAACACAAATAGAACACACAAATAACTAAATCACATATTTGTTTCCAAGAGGCTTTTAAGATCTTCATTTGATACAAAACACCACCAGTAGCCTTGTTAAGTAGGTTTTTTTTTCAGAAATATAGTCATTCACTACATCTTTAAATGGCAAAGTTAAGCAACATGATAAGAAAAAGTTAAGCAACATGATGTGTAATTGTAGCAAAGATAGTGCTTGTGTATTGAGTATTATTTAAAAAAAAAGGGGGGGGGGGCAAAGAAACATGTCGGCATCTCAAATTAGAAGACCATAAATCACACTGAGGAGTGGGAGGCATGTTGGGCCAGTGGGAAGGTTGAGACTCTCTCTGCATATTTGAATGTGAAAAACAAAATTATTAATTAATAGCAAATATAGGTGTTGTTAATCAAATTAATGAGCCAGAGTGAAAAGATCAGCCTGTGATTAACAAGAGAGCTAGCATAATGTGACTTACATGTTTGCCAATTGTGATTATCTATAGATAATACCGTAAGAGACACACGTGTGCCAACTGCTTTATATTCATAAAGCAGTTGGCTTTGGCAACACACAACAACATACAGTCAATCTACTGTTGGTCCTGCTGTCGTGAGCGCTATAAGTTGTTCATTCGAATGTGGCCAGCCTGTTGGCACTGCGGGGGTGCCAAATGTATAGGGCTCTGGGAAAAAAATGCAGGGTTGTCAGGAAAAAAATTACAATAAAATCTCGCTCAGCATTTGCCAGTAAACATCATTTTTCTATATGACATAAATGCCAGGGCATATTTCTCGGGTTGCTCTTTAGCATTAATGCTGTATTTATGCTGTTTACTTCATAATTGTCACAATGACATTTACCAGATTTCAGAAATTTTAGATAATAATGGAGCCTTTTTGTTAAGCAAATACAGCGACAAAAAACACTGCTCCAAAACTAAAAGTCACGGTTTTGTGACATTCATTATCATAGCAATGTTTAACTGTTGGAACGGTTCTGCTTAAAAGACACTGCATGTATATTTCTTTAATTATTATTATTTGCTCAAGAACACTGGGACTCATGCACAGGAAATAATATTACTGCTATGTTAACGTTTTAATATGTCTAAGGCAAACTGTGCTGTAAAAGGAATAAGATAGCTGAGTGATAATTATAGGTTAGAAAGAGATGGCTGTACAGAGATGACGGTAGTACAAAGGGTTGATTTGAGTGCAGGCAGGTCAGGATACCTGTGACATAGGGTGTGAAATGTACTCCTCCAGATGCTGAGCTGTGCCATTATCTGCAGCCATTTCAATCATGCACGACTCTCCTTGTTTGCCAACAGGCAGATTGTATCTGTTAAAAGAGAAGACACAGGGACCAGGGGTAAGTTCGAATGGCCTCTCGCCACAATATCCGATACTCACAATAACATCAGCAGAGTGCGGAAAAGATTCAGATAGAGCAGACGGCAGTGGAGCTCCTAATGTGACCGCGGAGAATATACCATAAACTTACCAGATATACATTATACATCGTTTTATAAGACGCTTTATGCACTGGTACACTGAGTCTGAAGTAATGGTCCGTTTGCATCACAAACTCTCACCCAAAACCCAAGAGAGACAACAAAAATAGAGAATGTTTTCCACAGTTGGATTTAAATAAGAAGTCCAGAAATAGGTTTTGGCTCAGTGCTGCAGTGGTTTTATTTTCTTTAAGTAGTTTTGTTTCTCAGCCAGAGTGAAATACACATAATACTGCAATAACGTCAATGGAGTGACTAAAGATGAACCACAAAGTGAGATAACCAATTCACATGATCTATGACATAAATACTAGTTTCAACACCATTTTCTATAATAATAATAATAACAATAATAATAGGCCAAAAAACATGATCATGGGTATGAGTGCTCATTATGTCATTCAGGATTAATTAATGATAAAAATGAGGGCACAAACTAGATATACATTACAAACCTAATGAGAAGGAAGATAATTTTATCATTTGACCCTCAGCGTCTCTCTGGGGAAATATACAATTGTAGTAGTCATTAATGTTGCAGCCGTAATGTTAAGTAGATGGTCTACTTGTGTCATATTCCAGCTCTGGCAAAGTCAAGTGATCCCCTCTCCCCAATTCATCACCGGCTTTGTGCTGGCAGTACACAATAGAAGCCTCTTTACAAGGCTCAACATTATGCAAAAGGTTGCACACTCCCCACCACACACGTAAACACGATTAAACACGATGCGCTTTATGTTCTATCGGTTTCTTTACTATCAGCCTATAAACACACAACGCAAATATGATTCTGTGTAATTTATAATTTATTCAGCCATTCTTTTTGATTGTACCAATGATAAATGATGAGGAACAATCCTCAAATGTCTGCTTTAATGGCCAGATGGAAACAATCAGAGCAATCGCCCTCCTGCTAATTTGAAACAGCCTTCCAGGATACCTCCCTGCGGCAATCATACTCAACTTCAGGTAGGACTAATTACAGGTGTGGAAATCGTAAGAGCCATTTTGTACACACTCACTGACAAATTAAGGCACATTTACATTGGCAAATGTGAAAGGCAACCTAATGTCCACAAAAGGCATCCATTACCATCCTCTTGGTGCTCAGTGTGTTCCAGTGAGATCACTCTCTTACACTGGCGTATTGCCCCACTGTTCCTTAGATCCTAATGAAATGAACAAAATGGTTCGATATATCAATCCTTGTCTTTGTGGAACAAAAATGGACCATTTTGTGAGGTATAAAACATCACAATATCATTGCAAACTCTCTGTTGCTGAGGGCATTTGATGAATATTTTGGTGCTTACTACAGTAGCTTTTATTTGGGCTCCTAATGCTGCAAAAACTGTCCCTGGGAAATATGGAGAGCATGCTCACAAAGCAAATGGGATGATGTTACTTGATGAGTTCTTGTGAGCACATTGAATATTCCAGCAGGCTAATTTATAATGGTCTTGCTTTAACAAAAACCTGACTATATATACATGAAAACA
>JAVDPK010002440.1:10282-28432 GCA_034780415.1 Cichlasoma orientale
CTCTGAAATTTGCCCCCCCCCCCCCCCATTATAAAAAGATCAGTGAGTGTCTTTGTGCCTTTTCTTCCAAACCATCCCAAACCTTTGGAGTAATCCTGCTAATAAATAGACAAACCGAATAAATGCCACAAACCTCGTTGGAGTCTCAAAACAGACCAAAAAAAATTACCAGGCAAGTTCAGCACAAAAAGGATATCCCGATTATTAGCTGAGAATACCGGATGAGGTTAGATGTCATGTTGGGTTCCCCCTGCTAAAGTCGGGTCAGCGATCCCACTGAAAATTCCCTCCACTTAATCGGGATTTTCAAAACGCAATGTCCTTCTTTGGGTCTGAAGCGCGTTTGTTCCATTTTTCACTGTGTTAATGTTAACCAGACTTAACCAGAAACATGCTGCAAAGCAAACAAACTGCATCAGCGCAGCAACGTCATTGGCTCGTAGGGGGCCGGGGCGGGACAACCGCCATCTTTGCTTGAGTCTGTCTGATGATGTCTCTGCTGGTGTCCAGGCCCATAGTTCAGTGACACGTCTCGCCCTGATTGGGGCCTTCAGACCTCCTGTTGCCTTAAAGCATTTCCCTGAAGTTAAAGCTAAACTTTCCTGTCCTCCTCCTCCTCCTCCTCCTCCTCCTCCTCCTCCTCCTCACTTTCCTAAAGTCAAGCAGCACTGATGTGTTTTCCTTTCCAGTAGATGTAGCTCGGGCTTCAGCTGTCTCCAGGTCCTCCCACCTTTCCGGTTTTCACTCACTCAGAAACCCCCGTGTGGGATTTGAACCTGTGAACGGCCTGACTGCCAACAACAACCTCCAAATGTTTCCACATTGCTGTCAGCGCCGCCGGCTGACCTCCCTCCTCGTTCCTCCGCATGGCCCCGTTCCTCTCGTCGAGCACTTCAGATGTTTGTCACTGTAAATATTAAAACCCGTCTTCCAGCGTCTCCTCCGAGCTCCTGCTTATTTATCCCCCTGTCATATCACCCCTCCCCCCGGCTGCTGCGGCCCTGTCGGCATGTCACCGATCGATGTACCGAGCGGCTCCCCGACAAAGCGTCAGCCAAACCGATCAATAGGCCCTAATGTGGCGCAGCGGCGGCACACTGGAGACAATAATCCTGACACCTCCTCCTCCATGACACACACACACACACACACACTCTTTTACCTCACAGTACATGACACCCCATTGGTCGAGAGTCAGACCTGACTGGCAGGTCGGCTGGAGTCCCCGTGGATCGATAAATCCCTGTTGAGCAGCTGTTAGGAGCCCCGCGTCCACGGGACTGTCAGAGCGAGGAGGAGCTGCATTAATGCAGATTGGCCCGCGCAGCGACGCGGCTGATGCAGCAACTTTTGCACAGCGAGTCGCACCACGCAGCGAGGCCGAGGGCGCTCACACGGGGAGACCCCTGCAGGAGGCGTTTGAGCTTTTTGGGAAATGTTTCTGAGCACGCAGCAAATTTCCACCCTCAAATAACTCATGTTTAAGAAATGATCTTCTTACCTTGAATTCCTACAATGCTGTGAAGATCTCAGCAGTTTAGGCCTCATTTTCCTGTTTTCAACCCTCTAAACTTCTAAAACAAGTCTTAATGTCCAAGTTATTCCCACTTTCTCCTTTTCCCTGTTTTGATCTTTTAAAATGAAATATTTTGCTGCTCTCTGCAAACAGCTTTTCAACACTTGCTGCTCTCCTGAAGTAGAAATTTCCCCTTTGCAGAAAGGCTCTCCTCTGGAGGAAAACCCGTCTCATTTCACATTATTTACTGCAGTGAAATTTAAAAACTGCTGCTGTTTAAATGCAGTCAAGGACATACACACAAAAGATCCAGATTTTTCTACACGGGCCCTCTAACCTGAAACTCTGGAGCTTTTTAAAGAGCCCCGTTATCAGAGGTTAAACAGAATTTTTCTAGCATGCAGTAAACATTTACGAGACTCTTTTAATCATAGACTTCATATAAAAATGGCTGCAGTCTCATCAGCCATTGATTTCATCACAGTTTGAAGCCACGACTCCAACAGTTTGTTTTTTAGATGATGCCTGTGTCGCCATCCATCTGTCAGTCAAAGAGGCCACGCCCCTAATAATGCAAACTTTAATCCTCAATATGATTTAAACAGGTGAGTTGCAGAATCACCCTCCCCCCGTACAGCAGCACAGAGACCAAAGCAGTTTGTGTATCAGGCTGTGGGGACGACTCACTGCTGCCTCGGACTTTCCTTTGTTCTAAAATGTACTTTACAGAATATTTACACCAAATCACAATAAAGGTAATCTCAAAATAAAAATATTATAAAGTATTCTTCAAAACTGTCCTCCCTGACACGTCTCAGCTTTCCCAGATATTCCCTCTCTAAAAACGGTGCCTGTTACATTTTTCCAAAACGACCTCGTTTTCACTTTCTAAACGTGAACGTCTGAAAAGGAGGCGTGTCCTCTGCAGGTAATACGTGCTCACTGCTCACGGAGACTGTGGACATTAACCTGCAAACAAGCATGAAAGTGGACGTGCAATCACACGCTCGCAGGACTCATGCATCAGGAATGATGATGTATAAATATCGACCGCCAATTCTGTGTGTGTGTCCCTGATGCAATCCACATCCCTCCTGGTCAAACTGGAGCATTTTAATCCAGAGGAACAGAGCCAGGATCGGGATCAATAATGCAGAAGTGGTCGTTATCCTAAAAGTATTGTCCCCCAGGGTGTGTGTGCACGTGCATGAGTGTGTGTGTGTGCGTGCAGGGTGGAGGTCTGTTTTGACTATAAAGGTGGATGAGGTAGCAGTGGGTCATCGCAGGAAAAGTGGAGGGGGGGGGGGTGAGGACACACACACACACACACGTGTGCTTTTAGTGGAGTTCATTTACAACCACCAGGGCATTACAAAAACCACACACACTTTTCTGTTTGTGTCTTTGTGAGGGCCCTCACTGACATCATAAAGTCCCAGCGCTTTAACCCTCCCCGTCACAGCAAGCCTGACCCGGGTTCAGACCTGAACCCTCAAACCTGCTCTCGTGTGCTCTCCTTCCAAGAACGTCCCCGTAAACACTCGGGTCCCCACAAAGACTGATATACGAGTACAAACACACGCCTAGCCCCGCTCGCAGCGGTCATCCGTCATCCAGACTCTGACACGACAGCTCTGTGGGGGTGAGGAGGAGGCAGAGCGGAGGAAGAGGAGGGGGCCTTCATCCTGGGGCGCCGCCCGCCATCTGGCAGGGAATTCTGGGAAGGCCAGAGGAGGCTGAGACCACCAAAAGGGGGAGGTGGTGGGAGGTGTGAATGGTTGGAGGCCATGTTTGACTTTACTGCTGGTGCAGAATGTGCATAGGTGGGGGGATGACAAAATAAAAGGAACACCTGCACACGTCTAAACATCAGCTGATCAGATTAATTAATCTGAGTGGGTCAGCAACATGATGCACTAATATCATCACTGACATACTGACGATGCTGACTCTGCACTCCTCCGGTTTTTACATCGGATTTAAACCATTCGATTTATGAGAAACAGTCGAGCTTTGTTCAAAATTACACGTTTAAATCTGGCACCAACTTACGAAACCATTCTCATTTTAAGAATATATATGACATCACCTGTTTTACCTTTGCACTCTTTTATTGTCAGCAATATGTTTATTTTAAACAATGAAAAACAACCTGCAGAGTTTAAAACAACAAACTCTGACTGATACCCCCGCACCATCAAATATGGCCTCCTCCCCTGCGGCCTTCCCCCTTCTTCTGGGGGGAGGCCGAGGTGTTCCCAGGCCAGCTGAGAGACATAATCTGTCCTGCGTGTCCTGAGGTCTCCTCCCAGTAGGGCATTTCTCTTAGACCCTGAACCACCTCAGCTGGCTCCTTTCGATGTGGAGGAGTGCTCTGAACCCTTCTCGAATGGCTGAGCTCCTCGCCCCGTGTTCTGGTGTCTGTCATCTCTGACTGTCTTGAATCTCTTCAAGCCCAAAGTTTAGAATTTGAATTATAATACAGAGCAGTTTGATATAGTTTATATTATTATTAAAGTGTGCCATTCACAATGAGCCAGTTTGCTTTGTTCATGTGTTTGTGGTTTTAGCCGTGTGCTTTAGCAGTTTTGCTGTTTTCCTGTGAGGAGCTTTAAGGAGGTTTATCTGTGGGAACTCATCAGCTGTTTGCTTCTGTCCCACCAGCCCATCCTGTATGAAGGTCAGGACAAGAACCCGGAGATGTGTCGCGTCCTCCTCACCCATGAGATCATGTGCAGGTAAGACGAGAGAAAACAAGTGTTCACAGATTCAGCGCCTGGCTCAGGGGCGCTTTGGCAGGAGAGCAGGCGGCTGTTTGAGTCAAACCTGTGACTTTTTAATTTGTACTTTTGTTCAGGCTGGAGCAGGTTAATAACAGAGCAGTGCAATTATCTCCCTGCAGTGTGTGTGTGTGTGTGTGTGCGCACGTCTCTGTGTGTGTGTGTCTGTGTGTGTGTGCGCACGTTTGGGTGTGTGTGTGTGTGCGCGCACGCGTTTGGGCGTGCGTGTGTGTGTGTCTGTGTGCGTGCGCGCGTGTCTGGGTGTGTGGCGTGTGTGGGTGTGTGTGTGTGGAGTGTTAATTATGCTTGCAGAGGAAGTGTGTGCGTGATTGGATAATGAAGAAGTTTATATGTGAAGAAGACTTTTTGTGTCTGAGAGAAGAAGGTGTTTAAAATGTAAGTAACTGATTAACAGCATTTTGTAGGTGTGGCCAAAAACATTTAAACTGCTGTCACATAAAAACTGAATCATTTAAAGGGCGCCTGTTGTCATTATTCTCTGTCACATATATAATGTTAAAGTATGAGGTGCTCAGAGTTCCTCATAACGAGGCAAACGTATGCAAATTTGATCCCGCTGAGCAGTTTTTCTGCTTTTATGACGCGCTGATGTCAGCTCATCATGCAGCCCCTCTGCAGGCTTGTTTCAGGAAACGGTGAACAAGGCTTATTTTGAACTGTGAATCATGCAAAGCTGCTGTGCTAGAGTCCATGACAGCAAACAAAAGAGCCGGGACTCGTTTTTATAGAGCAGTAATTTTTATGTAACGGTGGAGTTATTTTTGTTGTCATACCTCATTAAATTCTTCAAAGGCGATGATAACACATGGATAAATAAGTCTAAGGTAGAAGCCTTTCTGAGCCTTTTAAAAGCCCAGAGTTTGGCTTTTGTGCGCTTTCTGAGAGCACATACTGTCATCAGCCGGTTCACTGAGTTTATTAGAAAAAGACCTAATTATAATTTTTATTATAAGCGGGGTTCAGACACATTTTCCCAGACCTTTCAAGCTCTTTCAAGGTCATTTTCCATGATTTTCCAGTGCATTATTGTAGTGGTAAATTACCCATTTATACAAATGCATACTCAAAATGGCATTAAGCCTTCAACCACAAATAACTTCGTTTTAAATAAATTCTTTATGTGAAATAAAGTTTGTCTCTAAGGCAGGAAGTGACTCAAAGTATACAAATCAAAACATCGAGTTGGTGCAAATATATGAGGCAACCCGGGTAGGACAAGAGCTGGCAACGAATTCATTAAACAGCAACAGCAAGTCAAAAATTAAAATGAGCAAATCAGTAAATGAACTCCTATTGAGGAGCGTCTCAGTTCCTCCAGTTTGTCCGTTAGCTGCTTCCACCTGTGCAGCTCCTCACAGGCTTTGAGATGAAGCAGTTTCCTCAGTACAACAAAGTGCCAATCAGCTGTGTGATTGAGAAAGCCATAAATGATCATCTCTAACGTCTTTGAGCTCTAATAACAGAGACGGGCATGAGGAGCAGCTCACTTTGACCCTGATGACATCCTGCTGATAACGCACAAGCACCTGCCTGGTAGTCTTCTCAGGTGGAGTGAATCTTTCAGTATTAATGATAATATTATTATTATCCCTTATACAAACATGCAGACTTCGTCTTTTATTCATCGTAAGCCAACACGTGTGATTGTTTGTCTGCTGGAGCAGAGAGCAGCTTCAGACAGGTGATTCTTCCAGGTATTAGTCAGATCCACAGGTGTTCCCAGACCAACCAGGTTAATACGTGAGACAAGCTGCAGCTTTGGGCGGTGTCAGCTTTCCTGATGTGTGTCCGTCACTCAGTTCGCTGTAGGTTGGCTAGTTGAGCATCGGGGTAACGTTTGAGTTGCAGGAAGTAATTCAAGTTTTTGTTCCTGTTCTCAGCAGAACCCAATATTGAGTAGCATCGCCATCTTTCATCACACACACTGCATACTTTAGCCTGCAGCTTCGCTAGCTAGGACAGAAAGTAATTAGCGCTGAGAAATCTACATCCTGGAAGATCCTCTGCTGGGACCTCCTGAGAGCACCGCCTCACTCTGTCTTTGGGGGCGGGGTCACACTTTGAAACAGACTGGCGGGGGCGCCAGCGAGGCTTTCCGACTCATTTCTCTGTCTATTAATCAAACGGTTCAGTCGGACAGAAACAGTTGCTGCTTCAAGCTCGAGCTCCAAAATTCAAGCACTTTCTAACCTTAAAAACGCATTAAAATTCAAGGATTTTCAAGCACCTGCGCGAGGCCTGTATAAAATGCAGTTTTATGATTAAAAATGTATTTTTATGGGTGAAGTAGCCACGATGATTTTCTTTATGTCTAATTTAGTTTTCTGGGACTTTTCCCACAGTGACGACATTTAAAACGTTTTCAAGGATTTCATGATCGGGATTATATTGAATTTAGTTTCTTTTATATTTTCTTTAAATTCTGAACTCTCTTCATATTTTAATTTGGAGCTGGAGGATAAGTTTGGTTCCTTTTGTCTTTTATTCCAGTTTTTTTCCTTTTTATTGGATTATATTTTATAACCTCGAAGCTCTGCTGAGACTTTCCTTTATCTGTATTGATGAAGTGTGTTTGTACCTTTGTCGGCCTGAACGCTGTGTGTGTGTGTGTGTGTGTGTGTGTGTGTGTGTGTGTGTGTGTGTGTGTGTGTGTGTCAGAAACAAAGAGCAGCTGCTGGGTTGTTGTTCATCACACCAATCAACACGTTTCCTGCCCTGCGTGTCTCTGCTGTCGTCTGTGAGTTAATGGTTTTACTGGTTCAGATGGAGGAGTGAAGAACAGTAGTGTGTGTGTGTGTGTGTGTGTGTGTGTGTGTGGGGCATGGTGAAACTAGGACACACACATATATAAATACAACTGAATCTGAAGTGCGAGTCTGAGCTGCAGCCGTTTGTTTCTGTGTGCAGAAAAAAAAATCATTTTTGATCGTTGTTATTGATTACTGATCAGTTTAACCTGTTAATTGGCTGCACCGAAATCACCAAAAAAGCTGCGTGACGCCCGCTGGTTATTATTGGCTCTGGAAAACCCATTTCTTAACATGATTGGCCGAGTGAGGTGTCAATCAAAATGGGAGGGTCTAGCCTGCCATAAAAAAGCACTACATGCGTCCCGCGGACGGGACGGCCAGTTAACAGGTTCAGTCCTTGACGCTGTTCTGGTTCCCAGTGAGAGTGAGCTGGTTAATGTGGACATGAGTTTCTCCTAAAAGGCTTCTGTGTGCACTGAACTGCGAATGAATAAATGAAACTGGTCTGCTTGTGGAGTTCAGGTGTGCAGTAAACTGGGTCATGTGGTCCAAACGCTGGGTAACTGGTGCAAATCTAAGTGAACTGGTTTCCATTTAAAGTGTTTAGATACCAGGAAGCAGGTGCAGTCATGAAGCAAATATTCAGATGTGAACAAACTGGTTCGCCCCCCCTGTCGTTCATTTCCGCACGTTTTCAGCCAAAGCGGAGTATCTGTGAACGTCCCTTCTGCTCTGACTTTATCGACCTCGCCGCTCCCCGCCAGTTTCTGTCGATACGAGCTTCATTTCCATAACGACGGCTGTCGGCGTCTCTGAGCTTCACTCATTATGTGATTGAGTGCGATTATTAACCAGCTCCCCCTGATGGATGCTGTGTTTCCATTCACTAATGAGTGAGACGGCCTCACTGTTTCCAACATGTCTCTCTACCTGCGCGGCCCCAGGTGAGGTCGTCTTTATGGGCGTCCCCGGTGGTTTGT
This sequence comes from Cichlasoma orientale, assembly GCA_034780415.1. Classification (NCBI taxonomy): domain Eukaryota; kingdom Metazoa; phylum Chordata; class Actinopteri; order Cichliformes; family Cichlidae; genus Cichlasoma; species Cichlasoma orientale. The sequence continues at coordinate 18,330 of JAVDPK010002440.1, forward strand.
CTACCTGGATGCTGCACCTTTGGGTGTAGCACCTGCTGCAGCATGATGGCCCCCTGTGTTTTTTAGAGAGAGGGTTTCTTCAGCTGTTAAACATTTGATTTAAAAAGTTTTTCCCGCATAAACTCACTGTGAGTTCTGCTTTCAGACCTTGAAATTCGGTTATCTGTTCACTCTTTATTTACCGCTTCTACAAGTCCAGGTGACCTGATTTGGTGGGAGATCTTTGATATTTATGAATCCACAAAAAGGAAATTCATGCACTTGGTAATTAATTCTGGGCCTCATCATCCTGGCTTTTTGTTGATATCCTTCTCATTGTGTTGATGAAGCTGCATTTAGATCTCACTGCTGACAGATTTATATGGAACAGTCAGCAGGAGGTGTAGAAAAACCTTTTTCATGCACTCGCTGATTCTCACACAAGAACATAAACTTACGGGTTATCGCTGGTTTCAGGGAGAAACTGACCTGGTGACACGTTTTAAAGTGAGACGCTACAAAGACTCTTTGCAGTGGAGCTTGTTTTGATTACAGTGAGAGAAGTTTAAAATAATAAAACAGGTTCGTTCAGGATACAAAAACATGCTCAACATCCAAACTCATTAGTCCCCTAATCCCTCACCTTCTTCTAGCAGAACATGGGGGTTCTGGCTCCTGCTGCGACTGGGCGGATCGATCCAAATATCGATATTGATACCGATGATGGTGTTGGTATCGCATCGATACTGGCGTGATCAAATTGATATTTGCTTCAGTTCGAAAGGAGGCACGCTTTGCTCCGCCCCCTCCTCCCTGCTCCTCAGTGATCAGTTGTACTACGGTCATGTGACTCAGCAGCACTGAGCAGAGCCGTGTCGGCTGAGTTAGTGAGAGGAGGATGGTGCAGAGGTGCAGCAACACCAACTTCTATAAAGAGGTGAAAAACCACGAAGAAGAAAAAGCTCTGTGACAGACCCAGACCCCCAGCACAGAGGTCAGAGGTCACCGTCAGGTAGCTGATGGGTAGCTCTTATAGTGGTGAAAGTGATGGCTCAGTTATGACTCACGTCAGCATCAGTTAGTGTTATTGGCCATGATGGCAGACTGATTACCTACAGACTGCATTCAGACATCATCTTATTTTCAGCCCTCTGAATCGTGGTTAATTCTTTTATTGGAACCTCAAACATGAAAAATGTCTGAGTATGATAACCCTCTGTGTATTGATACAGCTGAGGCTGAGCCTTTAAAGGCCTCCAAAAACTCCAAATACACGAACACCTAATTACTGTGGACAGTAGGAGTCAGTGCTCATTAAAATGGGTTCAGGTGTGTTGATGATTCAGCTCATAAATCATGATCACGAGCTGCCTTCATAGGTAAAAAGTCTCGTTATCGGTGATACTGCCCTGTGCTTGCTTGGTATCAGATCGATACCACCCTCTTCAGTATCACAAACCACGGCTAATTTTTGTGAATCAGGGCCCAAAATATCCTAACGTTAACTTTGTTGGGGTCAGGGTTGGACCTCAGGTTCAATCATGTTTTTACTGAATGTTCACCTTTGAATTTTGAAAGGTTGGATCCATTTTTAACTGATACAGATCCAATATGGTTTCTAGTCATAGCCAATATTCTTTAAGCAGACAGTTTCTGTGATGATGCATGCTGACCTTTGTCCTTTGCTGCCTTGTTGACCTGCTGTACGTCCTCCGAGGAGGCCGTGTGATGAAGTAAATGATTAACCTTTGGACTAAACCTTTAACACCTGAAAAACATCAGAAACCTGACCTGGATCAGTCTGTGTGGTCTGGAGGGAAGTTTTTCCGCCCCGGCAGATTTTCCTTTTGCAGAAATGTGAGTAAAGAAATATGAGCGATCTTTTATGGTTGTCAGAAATACGCCCTGCAGGCTCAGACAGTCTCAGAGTGCGTTAGCTCATATTTGGGACCAATTTTCAGAAAACCAAACTTCCTTTAAAAAAAGCGAGACGGTGATTAGTGAGCCGCGCTACCAGGATCGAGACTTCACGATGTCCTGCTCACGATAATCCAGCGAAAGGAAAAATCACACATTTATGTTTAAATTGATGAACTGAACAGTCAAAAGTTCTCAGAATGTAATCATTTAATTACAGGTAATAGTAGTCTCTATTGGCAGAGTCAGTAACTGGATTACAGTGTATCCCTGTAATCCAGTTACTTTAGCTGGGCAGGAGTGATATTATTAAACGTTCTTTAAAATGAATGAATGCTTCACTCACTGGATGAGCATCGACAGGGCAGTTAGGAATCCTGCTGCTGCCCGCTGCACTCGAGGTGTCACGGCCCGGTTTTTCGAGCATGAAGGTTAAAGTCGGCGCGAGTAACCGAACTGTAAACACAATGAAACCAAAATAAAAAGAAGAGCTCAGCGTGTACGAGCTGCTGAACCTTTCAGTCCCAGATTTCATCCTGTAAACCTGGAAAACGACATCAGTGCCAAATTAAACGAGGTCGTTCAGTCAGAAAAATGTGGACTCTAAATATTCGGAGAGGTTTTGGGTTTGCAGAGGTCCTTGAATTAAAGCTCGTAGTTGTGGATTGGATCTGATTCATTCTGGGTTTTTCTTCAGTTATGGAGTTTGAACGCAGTTTCTTGGTATCTCTGTTTCTGGAAGCTGCTCTGTCACACCGTCAGGTTCCTTCACTGTGTGTTTGAACTCTGACCTCGCCGTCGTATTACTGCGGCACATCTTAAACCGATCTCTGCAATCACAAAGCGGCGAGCAGGCGCAGCAGCGAGCAGGCACAGTGGCAGCAGCCAGGTTGGCACTGTGGCACCGCCAGCGGGCTCCCGGAGGCTCGCCAGCTCCGGGCCGCTCGCCTCGGCTCGGCTCGCGTCCCCGCCACCTCGCTCCCTCGCTGGCTGCCAGGCTCCGGGCGATGCTCAGGAAAACCTGCTGCCGTGCTCAGAGAGGAAGGCGGCGTCCAGGCCAGGCTGGAGCCAATCAGCGAGCCTGGCGGCTGCCGCAGTTTTTCGGGCCTTTGGGTAATTACAACACTTGCCCTTTGAAAGCGAGCCCTGCATCCCCGGCCCATCCCACTCTGTGTTATCTGGATGCCATGATCCAAGTGACGCGGTGGGAATGACTGTTTTCCCTTTCCTCTGTGTGTGTGTGTGTGTGTGTGTGTGAGAGAGAGAGAGAGCAGCACCAGCATGCCCGGACAAACCTTCTCTTTGTGGCTTAAGTAGATTCCACTTGTGGAGGCGTCTGAAGTGGTGAGGAGGAGCGGCCAGCGGTAATGATGCTTGTGTGGCCCGGCCGAGGCTCGCCGGCCAAACCGGCTCCTGTGGCACAACTGTTTTTGGGCCTGTGTGTGTGTGTGTGTGTGTCTCTGCAGTAGGGACGAGCTCTCGCCGTCAAATGAGTGACAGCAGCAACACCACACACACTGTTTGTTTTATTTTACACACACACACACACACACATGCGCGCGCGCGCTCTCTCTCTCAGCCCCTCTCAGGTCTGTGTGTGTTGTTCCTCTCAGTCATTAGCCGGCCGTGGTGTTAGCCTGTTTGCGGCCCGGGGGGAAACGTCATTAAGGCGATATTGTGGACGCTCAGCCAAGGTTTGTTTTCGTCTTTGGAAAGGGGCCCCGGGTCCCTGGAGGGGCCCCGGCAGTGCTCCTGGGGTCCAGTTTGTTTATAACACTTCTTTGGCAGTTTGGAGGAGGTTGTCACCACAGCAGCACCAGTGGGTTTCCAATGCTAATTGGTCTCCTGGAACTTTCACTAATGGCTCCAAGTAGCTGGGGGAATAAATTATTGTGGCGCATTCTATGGCAACAGTCACACGTCCATACAGAGACACAAACACGGCGCTCAGTTTATGATTTTTCTGTACTTAGAGATCAAACGGCGCGATAAATCATTCATAAAGCGTCTCATTTGGCATTCGCAGCCTCGATTTGGCGCTTGTTTGTCAAATGGCAATTTGATTCAGGACAGCATGGGGCGAGCGCAGGACGTCACGGGTCATGTGCAATATGATTAATTTTTAAGAATTACCGGAAGATATGTTAATGACCCTCACAGCGATAAGAGAGCGTGTCAGAAGGAAGGAAATTAGATCTTGTGTCGAGATCGTGTCGTTCTTTTAATGATGGATGGATCGCTCGTGTCAGATTTTTTAATATTTGCATTTCAGAAAGCTTGAGCTCGGCGTTATAAATGAATTTTGACAAATATCTGAACACTTCTGTCTCGTTGGCGGCTGAAAAATGTCCTCTGAGGCTGAGAAACTGCGAGTGAAATACTCTGAATCTACATGTAAGAAAACATGTGAAAGTGCAGCATTTTAATCTTTATGTACTGAATGTGAAGCATCGATATCATTTATGGCTCTGCAAACATGAAGTGAGCCATCCAGGAGTTTATTTAATCCATAGTATGAATATTAGCAGAGTTTCAGTCCCTCGTAAATACAGGACACGTCCACGTGACCCACCCAGTGCCGGTCTTCTTTTTACCTGCGTGAGACTCCAGGATCGTCTTCCAGCTCTGATTCCTTCTGTGTCACATTTTACTGCTGTGAAGGCAGCGTATGGCTGTGAAACGGGCAAAAACGTTGGTGTTCACGTTTTCTGGGCAGTGATTTGGACGGATTGAATTCAGTTTTATTTATACAGCACCAAATCACAACCGGGTTCAGGGTCACCTGATCCAGTCCTAAATAAGCTCGATCACACTGATCCAACAGCTTTAGGTCCTGGAGAAGTTTTCCCAAATCCTTGAAGGTTCAGGATCAGACACTGGGTTATGACCAGGTGACCTTTGAGCGTTTAATTGGGCGCTTCCTCAAACGAGGCCGAAGCGTCTGAAACCACAAACAGGAGAGGGCGTTAAAGTGAGTCTGTCGGTGTTCCTTCATTCAGAGCATATTTAACCGTCCTTTGATGAAATTTAAAGATTTCTAGATTTATTTGTTTCTCAGTTTTCATTGTTCTCAAAAAGATTTCGGTCAGATTTTTACCCGTGTGCTGAGACCCCGTGTGACGCTCTGGCCTTTTAATGAATTAAATATGAAAGTATTTATTCATATCGTGTAGTTGTTGCATGTAAAACACTTTGTGTTGCCTTGTTGTTGAAAGGTGCTCTACAGATAAACTGGCCTTGCTCTGATTGGTAGAGGTCGAACATGCAGCCTGAGAGGAACGCCTGCAGGCGCCGCTCAGGGCAGTAAAAACGCTTTAATATCCTCGGCATGTTTTCATGAAGAATAAAAATATTCACAATCAAAATAAAGCTTGTGTGAATGTCACAAATGTTATTATTTCTGTTTTGCTGCCTCGTTTGAACTCTGACTCACTGCATCGACCCTTTTGTAGTAATTAATAGAACTGCAGCTGCCAGTGAAATGAAAACAACAGTAAATTCCTCTGAAAGTTTAAAGAATAATACGATAAATTTAGATCACAGTGCAGGAAACCCTTCAGTTTGTTTCAGTTTGAAACGAGCTGCAGCTAAACTCGCAGCCCCTCGTCGGCTTCCTCCTGGCCGAGAGCTTCATTAAAGGCATTCAGAGACTTCTCCCGACCACGGCTCCACGAGAGTCACTGAAGGACGCTTTTGCTCAGCTCCAGCTTCCTGTTTTCATTCCTGGTAGCGCTGCGTGATCCACCAAGTTCAAAATATTCAAAGCAGCATCTCTGCCTGAAACAAGCTGTTTCACCCAGCATGATGCAACGAGTCAGGATGAGCAGATTTCACCCCAAACCCTAACCACCAAGTGACCGTAAAGGAAGTGGGCGGGGCAACAAAGCCGCCCAGGCGCCGCCGCAGGTCACCTGGTTATCCATGTGTGGGTCCATCCTCGGTTCTGCTCCTCTGCTCTGAGCCATCTGAGCCTCTGATTGGCCCGCTCTCAGGTCTCTACCTACCTAACGAAGCTCTAAGCACCTCCCTTTCTGATGCAGACATTGAAGGCCTCAGAAAAATGGCATTATGGGATGCTCTGTGACGGGAACGTGCAGATCATACAGGAAAGTCATAGTGGAAACAGCACCGTGTGCATCAACCCTCACTTTAACTCTTATTGATAATCAGCAGTGTTTCTGAGAACCGCAGGTGTCCAAAAGTTAAATATTGTAATACTCAGGTGTGTTTTTTACCCTGTTGGGTCTTTTTATTTGTATATATACTTATTTTATTTCCATATACTCTAATGATGGTTTCTGTCCCATAAAGTCGATATTCAGGCCCGACCAGCTGCTGCAGGCAGGGGTCATTACACCACCTGAGTAATTGTACTTCCTGAACTGACGCCGCGCCTTACGATGTGTTTACTGACGGCCTGCAGCCATCAGGACATTTGGACGCTGCGTCTTTCAGACGGTTTCCAGCAGATTCTGCGTGTAAACGTCTGCAGCGGCGTCTCGTCTGTCTGATGGATATTAATGCGCTCGGCTCAGCCTGCTGCTGTTCTACATGCCACACTGACCCGCCACACCAAAAGCCTCATTTGGCTCCACCCGTCCCCCTGCAGAGCTGAAGCAGAAATCCGGCGCTCCCTCCGGATGCCTGCACAGACTCTGGACCGGCTCCTGGCTCGTTTCATTTTGGAGTCTGCGGCTGCTTGGACGTTACGCCGGCCGCTTCGCCCTCTGGCTACCTGGACGGCTGTTTGGCGAGCCGCCCTCTGTTTGGCTGGCTGGTTGTCAGGGCGATGGCACCGGGGAGGGTGGGGGTGCTTCCATCGCTGGGTGTCGTCCAACTGTTAGTGACCTTGGCTTGGACCCCACCCAGCTGGACTCAGCTGTGTGTGTGTGTGTGTGTGTGTGTGTGTGTATCTGACACCAAGCTGCTTTTCAGAATAAAAGTTTTTTGGGAATGCTGCATGGATTTATTTTGGAAGCAGACTTTATCAAAATTAATCATATTTTGGAAAAACTTCCAGAATTTTCCACAGATTTTATTGAAAATAGAGTTTTGGTTCATTCAAAGGAAGCTTTAAATTTCAACATCTGAAGATGCTTCAAATGATTTTTTCCTTTATGGGTCACATCTTTCTTTGTGGTTTTTAGACTTGCGTTGCCTCCACCTGCACCTCCACCTGCACCTCCACCTGCAGGGGTCAAAATGATTTTTATTTATTAGAAAATAAAAACATGCAGATTCAAACCATTTGAACATTGCAGTACGATAATATCTGGTAAATATATGGTATGGTATTTTAAAGTCGGTCCAGTTGCTCTCTGACATCGACTGAGCGAAGCTGCCGCTCGGTCGGAGGTTTTGGGAGAACTCGTACGTACTCGAGCACGCTCACTGCAGGGGTCTCGGCCTGCCGAGGCTCATTTTTACCCCTTGTGGGTAAAAAGGGTTCAGTCTGCTGCTTTTTCTAACTGTGTGATCGTGTTGTTCTGACTCAGTGTGTCATTTCCTTCCACAGCCGGTGTTGTGACAAGAAGAGCTGCGGAAATCGTAACGAGACGCCCTCTGACCCCGTCATCATCGACAGGTAGGACTGATTTGTTTTCCTGCCGCGGCGCCTGGCTCAGGGTTCCGGCTCAGTTTGTGGCGCTCATTGAACATCAGGAGTGACGACACAGCGAGGAGGTTGGAGTTTAGCCTCCTGCGTGTGATGGTGACCTGTACCTGCAGAGTCCAGGTGGTTCAGGATAAATGGAGTGAATCAGCTGTTTGATGCTCTCTGGTTGCTGCCAGCGAACACAGTGCAGTGCAGACTGCAGGTCGGGGTTACTTTAACACACTTTTGGCTTATTTGCTTCTCGATGTAAACCTGTTGCTTCTCATCCATCATTATTCAGATCCTTTGAGGTTTTCCCACTGATTTCTGTCCCTCAGGCTCGGTTAGACTGAACATCAGCCTGACTCCAGCTCTGCTTTCTTTTCCCGGAGATCTCAGTGGTTGTTGTTTGCATCTGCGTCCGAACTCCTCCCTGACAGGACCAGATAGGCTTGGCTTTGTCCTTTCCTGTGTGAATGATGTATGAACGAGGTGAGATTATGGTGTTTAAGCGCACTGAAATCTTGTCACACTGAAACTGATTCCGCTGTTTTCCCTGCGAGGTGGAAGTTTTCCAAGGAGAGAAACTTTCTAAGCGACGCACATCAAAAACAGATTTTTCCAAACAGGTTTATTTAGAGTGACAGTGTGACGGGTGAGTCCTCACAGGGTTACAGAAAGATGCTAAATTTAGTGCTTGTATTATTGTGCAGTGCACAGACCTGCCACCAGAGGGCAGTCGTTGCTGCTGCTCTCTGAGCTGAGCTCAGCGAGCTGTGAAAGGTGAAACTGCTGAACTGTTTGATAAAGGTGAGCCTTGGATGAAGCCGCATCACAGCGCTGAGGCTAAAGATGTGTCGGATAATACATTTGCTCCACGACCAACAACCATTGCAGCCGACCAATCATATTATTGTGATGTCATAGCTTCGTAAAGGCGTAAAGGATCAGAGATGTGACCTTCACCCCGGAGCCGGGTTTGTGCCCCACAGGAAACCAAAACTAAATGTGGAATGAGTCTTTGGCTGTCTGCAGTTGCAGGTTCGAGTCTGTATTCACGTACACTAAAAATCATGTTGGCAGAAAGTCCTGAAGGCAAACTTCTGTCGTGAAGCTACGACATGGTTGGTCAGGTCCAGTGAAGGTCCACCAACATCGGCAGAATTAAAGAAAAAAGATTATTGTGTGTATATCATAAACTCATCTACGTCATGTTGTGTTTACACACAGCTACACTCAGTCTGTCCTTTACAAACCCGTGTGCACTCCAATGATTTTACATATTTCTGGTGCTTTTTAGCCTTTGCTGCCATCGGACGGTGGAGAGAAGGCTGCAGGGCGTCAGGGTGGATTTAGGCCTCTGTGTTAGCCTCCACCCAGTGAGCTGCACCGGGTCTTAATTATTTGATATTAATTCCAAACTGAGAAAACAGGGAGGACAAAAGTCACTTTATCGTCTCCCAAAAACTCCTTTAATCTCTGATTCGAACCAGTTTGTTTGAATCTTCTCTGCGCCGGGACACAAACGTGTCAGATAAGAAAATAAATGCTGCTCCTCATCCCTATGAATGACCCTTTGACCTTTCTGAGTCGTCCGGTTCCTCTGTGTGAAACCGCCGCGGTGCGTTCAAAGGCACTGATGCTGAGCTGGCAAAAGAAGCTTTAAAAAGAATACCGTAAAACTCTCATGTTAATGACCTGATGCCTGCAGGGGCGTTTGGATCACATGTGAACATGAAATGTTTGCATGCATGAACCTCTGATATCATCCAGCTGTGCAGCTGCTGCCGGCATCACGCTCATTTCTTTTGTTTCTTTCCTGCCTTTTCTGTTTTTTGGCGTCTCACTTCTTTCTCACCTCTCGCTTCCGGCACGAGACGCCGCCGCGTGAATCGTTTAATCAACACCAGCAACGGCACAATAACATTTCCACGCTGCAGTACGAGCACGAACTGCCGGCTTCGGATGGCGGCGTCTGCGGCTCCTCAGTCCTAAAGAGCGCCGGGAACTTTTCTTCTCTTCCATGAAAGCATCCAGCTGGGAGCTACTGACCCACAGAGCTGATTCAGTGCATGTCAATAAATTCATGCCCTAAGAAAAAGTATTAAATGTGTTTTTCTGATTTTAAAACAGCAGCCGTGATTCCTTCATTTATTTTTCATCCAATGCCGCATTAAAAAAACCAAACCTCCTCAGCCAATCAGACGCTCACAACCGTCAGCATCACAATCCTTTATTAACGCCGCGCTCGTCCTCGCCGTCTAATCCCTCCGCCCTCTGTGTCCTTGGAGTCGACGGCTGTCCGTCACAACGCCTGGCTGTGATTGGTCGGGTCGCAGTGTTGGGAGCCAGTGACCTCAGAGGAGGTCGGGGGGAGGACGGAGGGAGGAAGGGAGGCCAGGACCAAGTCCATGTTGGCTCGTTAGAGAGGCCTTGGACCTCAGCCACACACACACACAAACACAGGTGATTCACACTTCCATACTGTGTGAGCTCTGACACACACACACACAGTTACGAGAAAATACTCCAGGAAGCCCACAGTGACACACACACACACACACACACACACACACACACACACACACACACACACACACACACACACACACAC
>JAVDPK010002440.1:46547-61558 GCA_034780415.1 Cichlasoma orientale
CACACACACACACACACACACACACACACACACACACACACACACACACACACACACACACACACACACAGGAGTTCAGGCTGATACAAAACAAACTTTATGTGTGTGTGTGTTTTACCACAGACACAGACACACACACACACACACACACGGGCTCACAGTGAGGTGGCAGCTGGTGGAGTGAAAAGCCTCCCAGTACAAAGGAATTTAATAAGAGAACAGCTGAATGAGGCAGACAGACAGACAGACGTCTTCCCTCCACACATGATGCACTACACTACCTGCCTGTCTGTCTGACTGTCTGTCTGCCTGTCTGTCTGCCTGCCTGTCTGCCTGCCTTGTACATACACTGACCTCATTATGTGAAACTCTGAGCATGTTTCATATGAACATCCGTCAGTAGAACAGGAGATAAATCCACGATCTCAGACGGATGTTGCTGCAGAGTCACCAGGACCAGGAAATCAGGAAAATCCAAAGTTCTAAAGTATAAATAATAACTAAAAACATTTCTGTTAATTCATGTTCAATAATGTGGGCGAGAAAAAGACTCCATAAAATATCAAAGATGAAAACAAAACTTTGTCTTTATTTAATGGCAGATACATAGTAACAAAAACAGGTCAGTTTCACGGTGAAATAAACGGAACTTTTTTGTTATTTAAAGGTATGTTTATAGTAATAAAAAGCTCTGAAACTTTCTGTAATTTACTGGAACATTTACAGAAATTAAAAAGTCCATTATCTCTTATTTAATGGGATATTTACATAAAAAAACAGGCCAGTTCCAGTAATTTGCTGGTATATAGTAAGAAATAGTAGATCTATAGTGGAAAAAGTAGAAACATTTCTCTGAAGGTATATTTTAGCAAATAAAGCTCACAGGTTCCAGTTTGAGGTCAGGCAGCAGGAAAACAGATAAATAATATTTTTTATTGATTTAGAACATGACAAACATCGATGTAGAGCCGTGTTTTAGTGCATTTTGGCACAATAAATAAAACAAATAATAAATAAAAGAATAAAACACAACAAAGTGTCCACATACTTGTTGACTTTAATGTTTCACTGTCACTCATCGGGTTTCATTTTATTTGTTCAGTTTAAAGATTTTTATCAATCTTTTATCATTTTTATGATTTTTGCTGTTTTTGCTCTAAATTTCTTTTACCATTTATATTTTTATTGTTATGTTGTCATTCGGTAAAGCTCTCTGAGTTGCTGTTCCAGAGGAGCTGTATAAATAAAGATTGTTCAATCAGTGATGTCAGGCGCTCTGTGGATGAGCTGAACTTCTTTCTTCTTTCTATCTGTTCATCCCTTTGTCTCCAGCACCTCTCTCTCTTCCTCTCAGAGTCTCTCGTCCCCTGGCGTCCTCCCTCTCTCTCTGCCTGCAGCTGAAGATGAGACTGAAAATTAATTTGGGGGGTTTCATTACATTCACTTTTTGGCCCATTTCCCCGAGTTCAGTCCCCGAGCACCCACACACACACACACACTCACACACTCTGTCCATTTCACTCTGGGATGAAGGGAACGAGGAGGAGGAGGAAGGAGCTGGATTGATAAAAACAGATACCATGTGACCCTGAAGGCTGGTTGAATAATAAATGTCCCCTCACTGGTTGGTTGGTTTATATTGAGTGGGTGATATTTGCACTCTGGTGCTGGTGTCATCCTTCTACACCCTCACAAAGTGGTGTCCCCAGATGGGCCGATTCTTACACGCGTCCCCAAATTATCCCTAAGTAAGAATGTGTGTGTATGCTGCCATAACATATTTATCGTATGAGTTCAAAATAATCCTTATTTATCATACATGGCCTTTGTGCACGTCCTGAAATTATGGAATAAGATGCTTCAAGCCAAGTTTCTTTGGATTGGCTGACTTCTGGAAGCCTGCTGAGGGGCCCTTCAAAGTAGAAACCGAATTTCTTTCATGTGTGAAAATGACCACTGTCATTAAAAAAGAGTCTTTGTGTTGTTGGTGTTGCATTAAAGTGACTGTTAGCTGCACATTATGCGACAGCAGCATTATTCAGAAACATAAGCTGTGATTTATTCCTACAAACACGGTCACAGTCTATGAACGGACACTGAAGGAGTGACTTTAACGGTGCCACCATTATGAACAACATATATTCACCATGCATCGCTGTAACTGTAACTTTTGTTATATTTGCTTTATGTTTTTGTCTTCATGGATGATACAATCAGACATTTTGTACCAAACAGGAACAAGTGTTTTTATCTAATAAGGAAAAAATGTAGTCTACATGGTAACTAGAGCCACGTATTAGACACCCTTCTCTCAGTAAACAATATTAATTTAAAATTAAACAAAAATAAAGCCCTATACATAAGCTTTTTATGTATAGGGCTTTTATTCTAAAAGGCAAGGACAGGAAGAAGTGCTCTCCATGCATGCATAGAACAAATTTGGCAATTTGGGCTGGCTGATTCAGTCACAGGTCCACCTGATATGGGGCCAAACATCATTTGCTTTGGGTAATTTAGGTCACTTATATCAGTGCCATAACTGAGCCAGAAGATTAGGCTCAGATTAACCCCAGATTAGGCTCATGATTAGGCTCAGATTAGGCCTAAACCTCTGGGAAGCAGTCGTTGGTTGGGTTCCTCTTCTTGGGTGTTCTAGAAGTGCAGAACATAAACTGCACATTTCTTTCTCCTTACTGTCAATTAAGGCATTTCACAGTAAATAAAAGTCACACTTCATATAATGAGATCATGATGTAAAATATCAGCCATGCAGCAGAGTAATTACTGCAGTCAAACATGCAGGACGAGGCTTAAAAATCAAAGAAATCCAGTTTGTGTTGTGTTCAATAACATTTTAGATGCTTCTGTTCTCCTGGTCATGTTTAACCTGAGAGAGTTCTTTATGTTAAACATGATCATACAACATGTTATTGAAACCAGCACGACTTGATTTCTCTGATTTTGGAGCTTGTATATCCCAACAAAAAAGCCCCTCAAAGGAAAACAGTGAATCCAGGAAGCGCTCCGACTCGGGTACTCGGAGCGGGAGGAAAGCGATCATTCAGCTGTTAAATATTACGGTGACATATTGAACATGTCGAGTGATTTGTGACATTTTAGAGAATGGAGGGATGAAGAGGAGACAAAAATCTCTCAGATATTCTGAAAATATGGTCAGTATTGTCAGCGAGAAAACACAACGATAAACGATTATTTAATTTTTTCTCAGGTTTTATAAAAGCTTGAAAAGTTTGGGGGGTGGAGCTGCTGCTCTCAGTGTTTGCTGATTGATCGATCAGCCTGCAGGTTATTATCTGCAGGTTCTGCTGTTCTTTCCTCAGAACGTAGGGATGACTTCATAAAGCGTGAATAAAAGCATAACCAGGTTGATGCGACCTGCTGCTGGTTTGTTCTGCTGACCTTCTCGGCGCTCTCGCTGTTGTTTCTCTAACACCTCAAACACTCTGTGCTCTCGCCGTCCAATCTCACCTGCTGTCAGGTGCTTTCTGCTTTTTACACTTCAAAGAATTTATTTTTCGAAAGAATCTTCAGCATCTCCCCGCAGCCGCTTCCTTCGCTCGCTCGCTCGCTCCCGGACTCTCACCTCCTCAGGTAAATTGAGTTTTCAAGGTGAACGTCCCATTACAGGAGAAGGTTGACAAATTAATTTGGTGGGCGCCTTGTTGCAGTGTGGGTAGCGATAGTGACCGGCCTGTCAATTTGAGAAATGAGGTGTAGCTCAGTGAGCCAGATGGGAGAGAAATTGAACAGCACATTAGCTAATTACTTATGCAAATCACCGCCAGTCGCTGCACCTTAACTTAAGCATGCTGGATGACACTCGGGTAGGCTGCTGGAGAGTTTTAGCTAATGCTAAGCCAGACGTGCACCTCAGCAGAGCCCCTCACCTGCTGCAGGAGCAGCAAACCTGCAGCCGAGCAGAAAATGGATCACGCTGTGTGAAGCCAACGTTACGGCAAAAGAGCCGCAAACTAAGAAAAAGAAGTTTGAAATGTGTCTGAAGACACAGAGGCTTTCCACAATAAAAGGCAGAAGATTACATTTGAGGGAAATAAACAACTTTGTGACCTGTTTTAAAGGTTCAAGAGAAACAAAACAAAGTTTTAGTGGATAAAATTAGGAGGAAAGTGCAGCTTTTGGATTTTCCTTCGTCCAGAATCAGACTCTAACTGGTCGTGTTGTACTCTCACTTTCTAACAAACAAACTCGCCTTTTGGCCCAAAAGTCACAAAGTGTCAAAGTGAAAACACATTTTTAGACATTTTGTTTATGAATTAACAAAAGCGTGCAGACCCTTCAGTCGCTGTCAGGCTGCTAAACGGACACGTGCTTATACAGTAGCGCTCAAAGCACTTACTCACTTACATGTTTAAACAGGCTGGAGCAGCCGGGCATCAAACCACCGACCTTCTGATTAGTCGGCGACCCGCTCTCCCTCCTGAGCCACAGCCAGCCCATTTCAGTGCTGCATAAAGGGAGACTGCCTGCCATTGTAACATTCAGGGAGCTCATATAGTGAATTAATATACATGTAATTAAAACTCCTGCTTGCTGATATTTCCAGTACACTCCAAAAGAAGACACGGGCCTGATGCTTAATTTAATTATTGAATTTCTCCATCATTTGGATCACTGTCAGCAAAAATACTAAAAGCCAACGTGTTCAGTTCTGTTGGGTTTATTAGCTCTGCTGCATGTGTCACATTAAGCTGTAAAACATGTAATTAATCTTAAATATGAGGCCGTTCATTTTTGTGGTGAAGCTTCTCCGTTATCTGTGGACACTTGTGTTAACTGAAGCTTCAATTTAATTTAATTTTTGTTGCTCTTTATATTCATTTATACTTGTATTTGTTACTATTTTCTTGTGTCTGTTTTTATTTCTTGTTCTTATTTTTATGCGTGTGAAATTATATCTTGTTCTCATTCATATGCTGCTGTGAAAAGAAAGGCAGAGCTGCCATAGAAATGTACAATGACAATAAAGAATTTCTAATTTCACATCGTTTCTGGCCAGGAAAGAGTTGTTTGTAGCTTTTCATGCTTTAAATCAGAATTTTCAAAATTTCTTCTTTTTAAATTAATATTCAGACGTTGTTTCGTGTTGATTTCGACGTTAGCCTGCTAACTTATTTCTGCTCAGTGCTCCAGTCCAGTCAACAGCTGCAGTTCCTCTGCTGTCCAGCAGAGGCAGCAGTGAGTTGGTCCCCATAGATTCATATGTTAAAACGTTCAACATATTAAATTAAACACATTTACAGCCTGATACAGAAAGTGACTCTATAGCTAGTTTCTAATGGAGCATTTGTAATTATCTGACTAATAATATGGCTGCTGAAAAGGAAGTTGAAAGAAATATAAACAGAAGTATTTTAAAGCACGTACTCGCTTCTGAAATGCGATGTCACTGAAATATAGTTTTTGTTGCGTCTTGTTAGCGTTTGTTGTTGCAGATGCTTTATTCTTAGTGTGTTGTTGGCATTATAGTCACAATAAAAGTGAATAAGGCTTTTATTGTGAAATACTATTGAACAATGCCACATTATCTCCACTCTCCTATCTTCCAGCTCTAAAAGTAAAGATGGCTGCAGCCGAACTGTGAGTGGGCTCACAGGAAGTTGTTTTCTTCTTTTCTCTTACGTCAGCCATATTTGGACTCCTCAGATTTAACTGTAGAGGGCCGCGATGCTTTGACTGGGAACCACCGAGATAAACGGCCATGTCACTTGGATAATGTCACTTATTCTTAGATACTTTTGATACTTTTAGCTGATAATACTTGTGTACTTTTACCTTCTGAACTCTTGTAATGGAGTATTGTAGACGGCTGCATTATTGGAGAGAATTTAAACACTTCCTGCTCTGCTGGACTTAAGAGGTTAAACCCACTTTATTAAGACTCCTTCATTGACCATCAGGAGCCTCCTGTGTAGCTGATCCCTCCCCATCTGCAGCCTAAACCTCCTCCTCCTCCTTCTCCTCTTCATCACTACTCAGCGTCCCGGTCTGAGACTCAGCGGCCAGGTGTTCATTTAACGCCTAACGGCAGCTCGGTAAGGACGCCCCTGAGTCCGCTTCACGCCGCCGCCAGCCGAGCGAAGACTCTGCTCTGCCAAAACTCTCCTCTCCCCCATAAACCCCTGTTCCCTTCCTTCTCCTCTTCATCCCCCCATCCTCGCCCTCCTTCTCCTCCCTCTCTCTATTGTTTAAACTCTGCATTAACCTCAGCGGCGGCGTTGTTTCCCCGTCCTCTCCAGGCGATAAACTCTGCAGACGTCCAGCAGCTGGACACTAAAGGCTCCTTTACAGCTGGACGTACGGGAAGCAGGATGGGACATATTTTCTTTAAATACATTTCTCTTTCATACCTTTGTTTTATAGCATCACAGATCCTGCTGGTGAATTTAAATCAGACTGACCGCTCAGCAGAGTATTAGTTAAATGAACCAGGCGTGCAGCATCACCTCCGTTTCCATCAATAATCAGATTTAATGTGGAAATTAATAAATTTTTTAATATTTTGAGCTGTAAACTTTTCTTTGTTAGAATAACTGGACACAAACGGCAGAAAAGATCAGAGACGTTTCGCTCACAAATCAGAGTTTAGATTTTCTTCAGAAACATTTAGATTAAAAAGTAATAAAATATTTTTGTCTATTAAAATATTAAAAATACATTTTGGACTACTTTCAAACTATTATCTAGGCTCCTGCCTGTAGCCCCTGACTAAAGGCAGGGTACCCCCACTCAGACTGCTGGGGACGGGGGTCCTTCAGATACTCACTGTAAGTATCATTACTTTGTTTTATTCTGTGAGAGAATATTTTCCTTAATTCTGTCACACAGCAGAGTAATACATTTGGTTCATTGTTAAATCTTCTGATGATTACAACTCGCAAAATGTCGAACCAGTTCAGCCGGTTCGAGTCCTCGTTTTGCTTTTCCACAAAAATCAGAAAAACATCCTGAAAACACCGAGCGCGGGAAAAGTCACACTGACACACAAAGCAGCCGAACAATAACGCGACCAAGACTAACCGGACCGCCCAGAATTCCAGCGTTTGTCCCGACTTCACTGATTCAGTGACTCCCGGGGATGCTGAGCGGACGAGCTCGTCCGACGGAAAAGGCAGCCAGTCCCATCTTACAGATAAAAATGTTGCACATGGGGCCAAACGCTGAATCACGTTCTTCAAGAAGCAAATATTTTTTAAACCAAATGGATAAGGGGAAGAAAATGGATGGATCCCTATAAGCTAAATGTCGGATCCTGGCAGGAATTTAGCCCGTCAACAAACGTATTTTATTTGAACGCAACTAAAAGGAAGCCAATGCTTTGTTATACAAGTCATACTGTTGTGTGTCCTCCTCATTACTCCGCTTTAAAACTTTGTGGTAGTTTTCATTATAAAAATCAAAGCTTGTGACTCTGCAGTGACTCACAGTTTTCCACCTTGGGCGTTGTGTCGATGACAGACGCACAAACCTGCAGACCTCCAGATTTACTGCCAACAATATCACTTTGATTAAAGTTAATCAGCATCGTTATGTGTGGGATAAAATCAGCACTGCATAAAGAGGAGCATAAAGACACGGCGTGCACATGATGTCAGGTTAGTTTGCTAACTGCAGGTTAGCCTTTTTGCTTCCTGTCGCAGAGACATCGAGCGGCGCTTAATGACGCGTCTGAAGGCACTGCAGCTACGGTTCATCCTCGATTCTACAGACGGGAAGAAAGCAGCAGCTTTAGATGAAATATTTGACTGTGCTCCTCTTCATCCTGACGCCTGCTGGGGGGCAGATATTAGACCCAGTGTTGGACCCAAGCCTTAGGTCTGCAGAACTAGTTTAAACTGAACTCCAGAGGATGAGATAACTGTGAAATGCTCCTTTTTATGAGGAGGTTGTGGGGGCATGGGGGGGGGGTCGCCCTGCCCTTGTTTTCTCCCAGCATGCACGGCGTTCCCTCCCAGAGGTTTCCAGCGAGGCTTAGCGTTTTTCACGTGGACCTTCTTCTTAATCGCAGCTCACTAATCCGACCTGTCAAAACCAAACCTGACCGTCCAATCAAAGACCCCCGAGATCTGCGCGGCTGCCGCGTGGTCACCCGTTAATTAGCTCATCTCAGCCCCTGCCAGAGGATGCTGGGAAAAGAAATGGTGGGTGAGTGAAGGAGACAAAGACAAAGTGAGTGCTGGAGCTCTCCTCGCTGCTCCTCTGGAGGCTCAATGTCCGTTAAAATCGAGGCGAGCCGGGGGCGTCGGGGCACCTAGTTCTGATAGCAGGTGTGTGTGTTTGTGCAGGTAGGAAGTGAGAATAATAGACTTGACCGTGTGTGTGTGTGTGTGTGTGTGTGGGAGAGAGTACAAGCATTGATCCATCGATCGGTGTCGGTGTGGCCCCCGAGTGCCGGCAGGCTTAACTGTTATTACTGCTGTGGCTGTTTAGCCGTCAGTCATTAATTAATGCACTCACACTGTTAGCTCTCTCCACCTGTCAGTCACACACACACACACACGGCTGTGAGTGATGGCCACTCAGAGTGTTTGATTTCTGGCTGCAGACGGTAATGAAGTGACTGAATGGGGACCGGGGGCCGCTGCAGCCTCTGTTTGAATCTGCACCGCTGACTGAGCGTGATCGGGTTTGTGTTTGCACGTGTGAGTGAATCCGCTCCAAGTTAGGACGCTGCAGGTTTTCAGGTTTTTGACAGAGAAGTCTGGTGTGGATTCATATTAACTGCTCCAGCGGTGTGATTTCTGATTAGAAAACACACCGCTGGACCTTTCCTGTTAAAGCAGCAGAAATTTGGATGGAGTCTGGTTGTTTTGATGGAGAAATGGCCAGTTTCCCTCCACCATGACAGCAGAACATGTTTAAACTTTCATCCACCCCCCGCCGTCAGAATCCAGCTAACGTGAGCTCGGCTGCAAGAGGTTTGAGCACCCTTGGAAAACAAGTGCAGTTCGATATGAGAACTGGGAATGATGGGGAATAAGGAAGCAGTTCCTCAGGCTCCTTCACTTTTCTCCTGCTAACACCAAAGCAGCCCCTCAGGTGGATGCCACATGTTGGCCAGCAGCTGTGGGCGAGCCGGACCACGGCTCCGAACATGAATCTGACTTGGATAAAAAATAGAGGATGACTGTATGATGGCTAATCTGTGACATTAAAATATTAATCATGAAACTCTGACCTCTAATGATGCCAATCTAAAGGGAAGGTTGACCTCATGTTGTGTGTGTGAGTACTGAACGTGACCTTCATCAGGTCACCCAACTGAAGAAGATCCTAGTTTTATCACGTCTGCACGTCTTCGTAAGGAACGAGCAGTAACAGAAAGAATAAAATAATATCAGATACAAACTGCTGTGAACATCACTGATCTCGTGCGATGACCTGAGCCGGCCTCGAGTTCGCAGGTGTGTGAAAACCAGCCCGAGCTCTGCAGCAGGTCGTCGGCGCCACGGCCGGCTGTGCCGCAGCCGGCTGTGCCGCCAGCGGGTCGCAGCCTGGATGTGACGCGGTGGGTGGAAAAACCAGAGCAGGTCAGCTCAAGGTCAGCGCTAATCTGCATACCGGCGCTCACAAACGTCCCCCGAGAAACAGCCGGGGGGCGGCTGGGCCCCCTCCTGCTGGTAACTGGAGCAGTGAACGCAGGAAATGATGCGCTGGTCCTTCCTCACAGCGAGCGTCCACAGCGGGGCCGTAATGGAGTCTTACTGAGCCTCATCGGGTTTTCTCTCCCTCCATTTGTTCTCTACGTGAATGAGGGCGAATTAAGGAAAGATGTTCATGATGATTTGTGTGTCCAAGAGAAACAGAGACAGCCCCCCCCCCCCCTCTGAGCGAGAAGGCTGCCGAGGCCGGAGGGGGGTGTCTGGAGCGTCCCGGGGGAAGTTTGGAGGGTCCGGGCTGAATGGTGACATGAAGCAGAGCCGAGCGCAGAGAGCAGCTCCATCCCGACTAGCTGAAGACGACGGAGGAGAAGATTTACTGGAACATCCTCCCCCGACTCCCACTCTGAGGAACATGAACGACATACAGTACGCACAACAGAGCAACACCAGAGAACCACACACAAGAAAACAACACAGCAGAGCAACACAACAGAGCAACACAACAGAGCAACACGGCAGAGCAACACAGCAGAGCAACACCAGAGAACCACACACCAGAAAACAACACAGCAGAGCAACACAACAGAGCAACACAACAGAGCAGCACAACAGAGCAACACAACAGAGCAACACCAGAGAACCACACACAAGAAAACAACACAGCAGAGCAACACAACAGAGCAACACAGCAGAGCAACACAACAGAGCAACACAGCAGAGCAACACGGCAGAGCAACACAACAGAGCAACGCCGGTTCCCTTTTCTGTGTTTCTGGATACAAAGTTTTCCTTTCTTTGGGTTTCTGCTCATTTCCTCCCGCTGAACGTGATTTCTCGTATGTACTGATATATGCAGTCATGCTCACACCTGAGACCCGTGTTTGAGCCATAGAGGTTTGGGTTCAAATACAGCAGCTGTCACTTCCTAGCTCTGTTTTCTCTGTTGCCACGGTGACACGTCCTCCCTCTGATGTATGCACTGAGCACTTTAGTTAAATAATCTTTTACATCTTGAGGTTTCTGCGCACTCTCACCAGCACCAGTTTCCGATGCTGCCGTCGGCCCTTCGGCCCCGCATTACATCATAAAATTGATCACAAGCAGATGTCGGTCGGATCCCCGCATTCGCCGACTGCGAGGCGAGGTCCTCGCAGTCGGCGAATGACGGCGCACACATGACGGCGCATTAAGCCGTCATGTGTGCTTCCTGTGAGTCCACGCGTTTGTGAGGGACTTTCCCAGCATTCCCGGTTTGGGTTGTAGGTTTGGACGGTGTTTATCTGACTGTTCATCCTGAAACATTTAAACAGCATACAGGAAAAAGGGGCGTGTCCAGAAATCTGTTAGAGCCAGTGTGATTAGATGAGTGTAACTTAGTACATTTACTCAACTACACTTTTACTGTACTTGTTTGCTGTGCTGCTTTCTGCTTTTAGATTCAAATACTGTGTTTAATACAATTTTTTTGGTTGTGGTTACATATTATTTAGCAGATTTTTTTTATATATATAAATTTAATAAACAGTTCGGAGTATGAAAAATATTTGCCTTAAAAAAAATATATATATATATATATATATATATATATATAAGTACTTGTACGGACAGTAGTGGTTTACACGTTCGCCTCACATCTGAGAGATCCCTAAATGATTAGTGATGTGCAAAGGTCATCTTTAATCAGGAATTATGCTCACATGGAGCTGAAAGGTAAATCTTTCTCGTATCCTCCCTCCTGTTATTTTCATGGCGATTCTCTGCACCCATTAAAAAGGTTTAAACTCTCTGAAGTCCGTGCTCGAGCTCATGGTCCGATTAAAGGGGCCGAGGGCGAGCAGCCAGCTCCACCGCTGATCGTCCCTCAGTGGGAAAGTGTCGACCTGGCAGCCGGCGGGTGAGATGAGTCGGGTCGGCCCGCGGAGAAGAACCAGGCCGGCCAAAGGAGAGCACACCAAGAACAAAACCGGCTCCCCTGGACCAGATCTGAGCCAACCCGGGCCGGGCCAGGACCAAAAGTCATAGAGGCTGAAACAGAGAAACACTGAGAGGCAAAAACAACAGCAGAAAAAGCAGCAGGTTTAATGAGGGCCAGAAACATAGAAGCAGATTTACAGTCAACAGTTTCCGACTCTGGAGGCGACGCGCACCTTCTGATCTTCCTGTTAGCAGTGATTTTATTAACTATTAGAGAAAGACGGCTCACAGCTGATCCTGATGGTGCTCTCTGCAGGTTAATTAGGATGTAATTTGAGGAAAGGTGATTACATGTGGAGGACTCTTTACAGGCAGCTGTCAGCTTCAAGGTTTTCTTACTTAATAACTAAAACTCAGGATTTCATGTTAGTCCCACTGAGGTGTGGATGGAAATCTGAAGACATTTATGTATTGCAGGTTCCTCACAGCCAGTCATCTGCCTGGGATAATCAGCACGGAGATTAAAAAGTAGACAAGCCGCTGCTTAAGTTTATATTTTCACGGCTTTTCTTGAGCGCGCTGAAAATTGGGCACAGAGTGGTTTGGATGGTCGGACCCGAATGATGAAATCTCATTGAAGTTTTGAAGTGTCGATTCAGGTGAGAAATGGCAGGTTTTTATTGTGGTCATGAGTTTTCTGTGTGACCTCTGGGGTGTTGGTAAAATTATCAGCAGTCGTTCTTAAATACTTCAAAACCCGAAGTCCCGATTGGTGACAACAAACTCCTGAAATCTGTGAGGCTGAATTTCCGTCCCGTGGCCTTCAGCGCTGTCCGACAGTCCGGTGAAGGCCTTACACTGATGTCATATCTGTGCTGGTTAAAACGTGTTCCAAAGTTGTTCCAGTTTGAATCTAATCTGGTGGTTTACAGGTGAGTTACTGTCACATGCTGTATGGACCAGGTGTTGGTCTAACAGTCATGAATTGGACTGGGCTATAAAGAGCAGTTTCCAGGTCTGAAAAGTGAAGCCAACAGTGAAGTGCCTTAAACCTGCTTTCTTTTTAATGACCACTAGGTGGCGATAGCTGTGGTTACAAAAAGATTATAACCGTCAGTGGGGAAATATGGCAGACTGCCCTGACCTTCCCTGATGAGTTTATGGGCTCAGTCACAGATTTCAGGTCAGCCTGAACCCTTTGTTTGTTCACCAGAAGCTCATCTCAGGGTTTCAGAACAGGACCTGGCAAACCGGCGGTGACGTGATGATAGCAAAGTCCATCTTTTATACCGTCTGTGGGCTGGACAAAGATCATAGGAAGATGTGGCTGAGAAACCTGATAAATGATGAGCTGGACCTTTGGCTGAGGGAATAATGTGGCCCCAGGAAAACTGGAAATATGGGCACAAATTGTAGGTGGAGGAAAGTTTAGCTAAAGTATTTTTCCTTAATGCTAAAAACAAGAAACTAAATATTTGTTTCTTTTGTGCTCTAAAGAAAGGTGGGATTTAAAAATGAGGTTTCTGGCAGAATATCCCAGAAAGAGGCCAACCTCACCTTCATCACACCTGTTTGTGTTTAAAGTAAAAAATGTGTTATAAAAACAGAACGTGGACCTTCACAGTGGACTGATTTAGAACGAGCTCTGAGTATCTGCTGCTGCTGACAGTTTGTACAAAGGTGAAGAGGTCAGGAGCCAGAGGGGCGGTGCAACATCTGTCCACAGCTGGAAGGAACAAGGTTTCCCAAGAGAAACTCCCATCATCCACTTCCTCTTTCTCCTCCACCCACTTCACCCCAACCCCCCCCCCCCCCCCGCCCCTTAAATAGAGAACATGTGTCGCTCGATCGGCCGGAAGCTGCTCATCACGGATCATAAAGTTGGTGGAAGCTGCAAACCTCTGAGGATCAATTACGCATCATCAGATGAGTTAAACGCTGCAGGTTCCTGCTCGTGTTTCTACACATCAGGCCGAGTTTACAGCAGCAGCATACCCGACTCTGAGAACAGGAACGTGGCACCGCACACTAAACGGCTTTATTGTAGTTTTATTTTGACTATATATATTACATGTGCAGCATTAAACTCTCATAAGACTTCTTGGACGGTCTGTTAGTCCAATGAAGCACAGCAGCCATACGATTGGTCAGATAATTACAGTCAAAAGGCTCCAACAGCACAAACACGGTCCAGAGGTCCAGTTCAGGGACTCCAGTTAGCTGAGGTGACGCTAGCAGACAGCTAGCAGCTACAGACGCCTGTGTGGCCATCCACCCGTCGGTCAAAGAGGCCACGCCCCCTAATAATGCAGACTTTAAACCTTAATATGATTCAAACAGGTGAGTTATGTTATGAAGGGGGAAATTAGACCAAAGCAGTTCGCGGGGCTGTAAACATGTTTGTTTCTGCTGGAAAGTTTTAACATGGGAGTCTGTGACTCACTGCTGCCTCTGCTGGACATCAGAGAACTGCAGCTCTGCATGGCTCATTTTTCATCAGTTAAAAAAGGGTCCAGATAATTTTAATTCTTCTGGCTGTGCACACCTTAACTCAGCACGCAGGACAGTTTGAAGTGGTCGTCTGCATCTCAGCCTTCCTGAGATTCACTTTCTACCTGTGGAGCGTTTTATGAGGTCAGACTGTGCAGTCGTGGCAGGTTTCCTTCATTTCTTTCCTCACGTTACGACAGATGAGTCATTCATAAAAAAATATAAGAAAAGCTGCAGTTAAAGCTCAGCTGTGAGCTGTAAATCTGTGTGTGTGTTTTAAACATATATACGTGTGTGTGTCCACGTGTCAACCTAATAAACTGCGTCTCTGAGGAGGAGGCGGAGCCGTGATCTCAGTTCATTAAGTGGCTCGGCCCTCGAACGTGTCACGGCGCTCGCTCACACTCAGCTGCTTTTTAATTAATCTTTCGTTTTCCCGCTCGAGTCGTGTTAACACCTCGCAAAATGCCGCCAAAGCTTCAGGGGGCGGTGGAGCTGAATTTCAAATGTGAAAAGCGTCTCGATAAAGATTTGATTTGATGAGAGTTTCGCTGCAGCCGTGGAGGTTTTCCACTGTTTTTGAAGCGTTCAGGGTCCCAGCCTCAGGTGTGTTCTGACAGCAGTTAAAGAGGGAAGTGTTGCTTTCTTCACCTGTGGGGCTGCAGGTTTTAGTATTCCCTCTAATGTCTCAGCCGCCCTTCAAACAGAAACAGTAATTCTGTGTAAATGATGTTCAATTTCTCCCCAAAGCTGGGCTGCAGTCGGGCTTTCATCTCCTCCACGAGGAGGAAGGAGCTGAGCTGGGACGTTGCCAGACGGAGGACCGCGCAGCTCCTCCAACGTTAAAACAGCTCCGCTGTCAAAATACTGAGAAAACGGCCTACAAATTTAATGACACTTATTATCTCAAAGGCTACAAATCTGCTTTGTAGTTTTTCCCTCCAGTACGCCTCCCCCTTCCTCCCC
>JAVDPK010002440.1:83905-97611 GCA_034780415.1 Cichlasoma orientale
ACACTGTATCACTGTCACACTGTCACTCTGTTACTCTGTAGCACTGTCACACTGTTGCACTGTAGCACTGGCACTGTTACACTGTAGCACTGTCACACTATTACACTGTAGCACTGTCACACTGTCACACTGTAGCACTGTCACACTATTACACTGTAGCACTATTACACTGTCACACTGTCACACTGTTACACTGTAGCACTGCAGCACTATCACACTGTCACACTGTTACACTGTAGCACTGTTACACTGTAGCACTGTCACACTGTTACACTGTAGCACTGTCACACTGTTACACTGTTACACTGTAGCACTGTAGCACTGTCACACTGTTACACTGTAGCACTGTCACACTATTACACTGTAGCACTGTCACACTGTCACACTGTTACTGTCGCACTCTCACACTGTTACACTGTAGCACTGTCACACTGTTACACTGTCGCACTGTCACACTGTTACACTGTAGCACTGTCACACTGTCACACTGTTACACTGTAGCACTGTCACACTATTACACTGTAGCACTGTCACACTGTCACATTGTTACTGTCGCACTCTCACACTGTTACACTGTAGCACTGTCACACTGTTACACTGTAGCACTGTCACACTGTTACACTGTAGCACTGTCACACTGTCACACTGTTACACTGTAGCATTGTCACACTGTTACACTGTCACACTGTTACACTGTAGCACTGTCACACTGTCACACTGTTACACTGTCACACTGTTACACTGTAGCACTGTCACACTGTTACACTGTCTGGGGCTTCACCGTTTTTGTAGAAAAGCTGCTGCATCTGAAGTAAAAGTACAAAAATTAAACAGCTGTTTTAATACGGAAAAAACTGAAAGCTTTTAATAAAGTGGGTCAATTTTAAGAAACGTACCAGGAATCAGTTGCAAATACAAACAGCCTCTAGCATCCATCTACTGACAAAATGTTATCAAATAATTCTTAGTTACATCATTAATGGGTAACTTAATGACATTTTTTGGTAAAAATGTTGCCAGACTGCACAGAAATAGATCCCACAGTGAAACAGGCTGAGCTCCCACTGTGTGTTTTTAAAGATATTGTTACTGTCTTATTAAGGTGGAAATCGATGCCGACCTCACAGAGCCCCCATTTATATCTGCACAGCTCCCCCACCCCCAGCCTCCTCCTCATGCGCTCCCAGCATGCCTTGCTAGAGCAGCAGAATAAGGAGCAGGAGGCAGAAAAAGATTGTGGGTATTCTGCGAGGTTATCCCCTGGTTAATGTGACATGTCTGTCTGCGACCTTGCCGCTTGTTAACTGCCCGGATTATTATTGTGATAATGTGGCAATTAAAAAAGAAGCGCACCATCAGAACGAGGGGGGGGGGGGCCTTATGGTCCGAGAGATGGATGTGCACAGATTACACGGCAGTGGGAAATGCATTAAGGTGGCAATCCATTCTGACCCTCCCCTCCCCCCCACTGTCCTCCTCCAAAGCTGCTGGTTATTACCGCCCATCCTCATTGATATCCATTCCCAATCAATACTCCTCTGCTGCCGTAAAAATCGCCGTAAATCAGCGCTCAGCGAGCGAGAGATCGGACGTGCAGGAGGGAAAATCAAAAGGCGGCCCCTAATGAGACGCCATAAGTCTGCAGGAAGTGTCGACTGCCTTTATCAAGACGCCACTGCAGAATTATAATGTTATCTGCTGCTGAGATAAAGAGGCGATATGTGACCTGACACCAAGAAACAGAAACACTTTATCGGCATTCTCGTTCAAACCTGAGCGAGGCCGGCTCTGTCCTTCCAGCCTTTCACAATAAGATGCAGCAAACCTTTTCTGGTTACTGAGCAGCAGCTTTGGTGATGTGTGCAGGTTTTTAGGATCCTCTGCAGTTTAGCACTTTATGTAAGCATATAGCTTCATTTTGATGCGTGTGAAACGTCCCCTGATGTAAATGAGCGTCCTGTAGAGTCAAACTGAGCCCGGCTTCCTCTGACCCTCGACCTGTGTTTTGGTTCACCGAGTTTGGGACGTTATTGTGAAACTAAGCTACCGTCTCTGCTGCTTTCCTTTCAGATTCTTCCTGAAGTTCTTCCTGAAGTGCAATCAGAACTGTTTGAAAAATGCAGGAAACCCCAGAGACATGAGGCGGTTCCAGGTAAGCTTTAACCTTTGACCTTTGAGAGAACTTTCCCAGTTACAGACGAGAAGCCTGAAATAACCCTGAGGTGTGTGTCTACAACAGGTGGTGGTGTCCACTACGGTCAACGTGGACGGTCACGTGCTCGCCGTGTCAGACAACATGTTCGTCCACAACAACTCCAAACATGGCCGCCGCGCCCGACGCCTGGACCCCTCTGAAGGTAAGGCATCGCTCAAATCTTAATGCGCTGACGCAGTTCAGAGGAACCCTTTGGAACGTTCTGGATCCTCGAAGGATCCTCGAACGTTGCCTGAAGGGAACGCAGCTGTCACAGTGAGGCTCTGCTTCAGTTGTGCTCAGTCCTGTGATGGACCTGCAGTCCCCGCAGACCGCAGGTCACAGACCAGCGGCGCTCTCAGGAACACGGGGGCAGCTGGCAGGTTAATCTGGTCTTCCTGCTTCAGCTTTGGTTGGCGTTTGTTTCTTAGGTGGCAGAAAGAGAACTGCAGACGTGTAACATGTTCAGTATGAAACACTTTGCCTGCCCTGTGCTCCTTTGGGGGGGGAACAAACGCTCCGTTCTTCCAGCTTCCACAGCGACCAAATAAAATGCATCATCCACGTATAAACTTCACACAATGAAACTCGACTCTGAGAGCTGGACCCGAGCGGTAACATTTCCTCTGAAGTTGTAAACTTTAATGCCACTTTGCCCCGTCCCCGCTCTAATAAAACCCTCCCGCCTCACTTTGGCACTTCGAGGACCGATGATGTAACGCCCTCGCTCGATTCGACCGACTCGGAGTGCCAGGAGGGAGGGGCGTCATCGAAGCAGTAGCAGGTTTTCTGGACAGAATCGTGTGTGCTAACCGTGGAAGCCCATTTTATATTTTCTGAAAACCTTTTGACACATGTCAGATATAACCAATCAGAAAACAGCCTTTCTTTTACTTCCTGTTGCAGCGTAAAGTTTCAGGCCTTTGTGTGCCGTGGTAACAGCAGGTGGGCGGGCTTACCTGCAAGTCTTCCCATTAAACTCCTGCTACTGTCCAAAGCTCCTCGCGCACGTAGTCTCGTCCCATTTGGCACAACCCGCCCGTCTGCCTCTTCCAGGAAGTAAAAGAAACCCTGAAGTGTTTTCAGCCCGGCGAGCTTCCTTTCTCATACGCCAAACTGCCTTACTCTGCTGTTCCCTGGACTCTGTTAAAGATGCGAGGCTCTGCCAGGAGAGATGGTGTAACTCCTTCGCTTGTTAGAGCTTACTTTGAACGCCAAACTCATGACGGGGCGCTGGAAAGTATCAGGTGACTGTGTCGGTGACAGGAAAGCTTTCACATACCCCTCTTACTCCTGAAACTATTTGGCACCAGTCACATGTAAAAACCACATCGCTCTGAAGTTTCCCTCAACTTGCTTTAAAGTTTGAGGCTCTTTCACTCGTTTTAACCAGGCGCGTCTTACAGAGCGTCAAACACAACGAGCAGGTTAAATAAATACACGTTTGCATGAACTTCCAGAACTTATAATGTCGTGCTTTTAGCCACCAATTCGCCACCAGACTTCAGAGACCGGCTGGGTCCTCCCCCCAGATCACTGTTTCCTTTGACTTTCAGAAGTCTGAGACTTTTCCAGAAGCTGGTGATGTAATTGTCTCATTTGGTTTAACCTACTTTCAGCACCAGATGGGGGGTGTTTATCACACTCGGGGCATTTCAGACAAGATAAGGCTACTCGATCAAAGCAAAAAGCAGCTGCCCTCCTCCGGGTGTCCAAACTGCACGCCAGTCCCCACCTGTGTGGCACGTCCAAAGCTCTAAAACAAACGCTTCTTGACACTAATCTGTCAGCGCCTTCAGCAGGCCGGGATGCTCGTTTCTCACCTGTGAGAATGCCTCAGGATATTCAGGAAACTTTATCAAATCAGCAGTTAAACATTCATGAGCACAAGTGCTTCGCTCTGAGGATGCTGTGCGTACTGTACGGTGTCCTGCAGGGGCCAAAAGGGGATCGTTGTTTACCAGCCGGTCCTGCATCTCAGCCCACAGCGGGAAGCTCGAGGCTTTCATCTCATCCAGACTGGGATGTTTTCAGAGACGATAAAAAGCCCCAACATCTGCTCCCGCCTTTGTCACCAGCCCTCAGCCTCCCGTCTCCTCGATAAAACTTTCCACCGCCTGCTCCTCGTCTTTGTGCTCTATTCATTTGATTTGAACCCCCACCCCCACCCCCCAGGCCCACTGGACTGTTTGTTTACTGCTGTGACAAAAGGGGGAAATTAATAAGGAGGTGACAATCGGCTCCTCAGAGCAGCAAACAGCCTCGACCCTCTGCAGCAGCTTCAGGGGTCGGGAGGCCGAGTCGAGTCTTTTCATTCATATGGAAGAAGTTGGTGCGGCAACAAGGACCCGAAGTGTGCAGCCTAAAGCAGTGTTTAAATATTAGGTTAGTCTTTCAGCTGCCTGCTTACATCCATGACACATCCAGGAGGAACTAGAGACGAACAAATGCACCGTTTCCTCCTGATTTAGCAAGGAAACATTTATTCCCAGCCCGGATTATTTATTTCTCAGATAAACCTTTGTGTGTCCCGTCTCTGGGCTCTGAAAGGACACCACACACACAGCTCCTTGACAAAAGCTGCTTCACCTTAAAATAAGATGAAATCTTCCAGCTGATCTCAGAGCTTTTAAATGATGATGTAATGGACACTTGTGGTTCAGTTTGCACTGACTTTGAATCGATGACGGTCGGGTGTAACACGCTTTCGTCCCTTTCAGGCAGGTTGCAGTTTGAACCGTCTCTTCTACATCTGCAGCTGCTTTTATGCTGTTTCTCATCGTGCTTCTAGAAACGCGCTGAGTTTTCTAGTTCGGGGGTGCAGCAGAATCCGGATGTTTCTGCTCACTTCAGGCCTTCGTGCAGATGTATAAATGAAATGTAGAATAAGAGCTTTGAGTGATTCCTCTGCCAGTAACTGCGAGCAGAAAGTCGTTACTCCGCTGATAATAATGGAGAAAATTGTAACTGGGATGTTTAATAGAGTGAATGCAGCTTTATAGATGAGATCACATAATAAACAATGAGAAACTCATTGATGCTCTGACTGGAATATCAGATCGTCCTCCCAATAAAACAGCTCTGGTCCGGGAAAAGGCCGTAAAGCTGCGGAGCCTCGTCTTGCTTTGCGTCTGTCTGACTCGACTCGGTCCGGACAGTCTAGTCATTACGGAGACGCTGTTTATGTGGAGAACCGTATTGATCTCTGCGGCATTGGAAAAACCAACCATTTTGCATGTATTAGAGGTGAACTAACAGACTGCCTGCAGTTTGTTCCCTCTTTCAGAACCTCCCCACATGTAAATGTGTAAGTATTACATCAGAATGAGAACTCTTTTCTTCCTGCAGCAGGTTTCCTCACCTGAACTCTGCAGGAAGAAAACAGTTTGATGGGAACTTGAACCAAAGTGTTTAAACTTTAACACGTTTCAGTCTTTTCTAATCTCGGGCCGCGATCACGCCCCGGCAGCCTCCGGTCCCTGACCGGACGGTGAGGGGTCGCTGGCTGTTGCCAGGTGAACTCAGTCTCAGAGAGGTGGCTGCAGCTGAAGCCTCCCTGTGATCGCTTCGGTAGGGGCGCGGGGCCTGAGATCAGCGATGACCGAAGTGTGGAAATAATCTCCCACATCAGTCAGAGCCGCCGGCCGGTTCTTTCCCCTCGGGCGACCCGACTGTCACTCATGTTGCTGTCATGTTGTCGTGTGTTTCCGAAGCAGCCACTCCCTGCATCAAAGCCATCAGTCCGAGCGAAGGCTGGACGACCGGCGGAGCCACCGTCATCCTCATCGGGGACAACTTCTTCGACGGCCTGCAGGTCGTCTTTGGCACCATGCTGGTCTGGAGCGAGGTGAGAGGAGTCTTATTCCTTATCGAAGCTATCAGATATACATGTTAATGGGTCATTTTAAGGCACCGTGTTGGGCTTTATGACAGGAAATTAACATTTTTGATATTTTCTGATCAATCTAACTAATCTGAGCGAGTTTATCAGGTGAAATCAGTGACTGGTTCACACATGGAATAACTTTGGCACAGAGCCTCCACTCGGAGAACAGCTGCACAAACCCAACATCATGTTCTCCATCTTCATCTTTCACACGCCGTCATCGACACGCATACACACATTTGTGTGGCAGGAACACCTGCGTCTGTGTCTGCAGCAGGTCTGCGCGTCCCCAAAAATATGTAGATTCGGTGGGAGCTGAGCTGCAGGAGGAGCTGCGCATACGGTGCGCCATGAAATATTGAAGCGAGTCCAGAAGAGCAGAACACCTGGCGGGGAAGGAGGGAAGATACACCTGCGCACGCTGACGGAGCTCCTCGCTTTGATCAGCGTCGTCTGGAGGCGAGCAGACGGACTCCGAAGCCCAGCGTCCCTCTGAACACAGACTGCACGCTGACCCAGATCGCAGGAGGACGCCGCAGTGTTTTTACTCTGAAAGTTTTAGCAGAGAAGAATCTGCCACTGCAGGTTCTCGTCCCGTTGTTGCTCCAAACATCAGCTGCTGCTCGGAGCTTTGGGGGAAAGTAACAGACTTGATTAAGCAGAAGAGACGTGAAATCTGAGAGCTGCTTGGATGCAGTAAAAGTCAAAATGCAGCAGACGTTTCTGATGCTCTGTTAAAAACATGTTAATCATTTCTAGTTTATATTCATATAACAGTACACTGATAGATTCGAATGCGCTCCAACATGTGAAGGTGTGACTGTTTTGCTCCTCCTGTCATGTGATGCAAAAACCCGCCGAAAACACAAAATCTGAAATCTTTTCTGCTGTAGAGTTAAAGGAGGCTGTAGAGGCCTGCAGGGGGGCTTGTCTGGAACGTGACGTCCCTCCGGCTCCCTGAAAAACGGCCGCTGGGATTTTTCCAGAGTTTGTTTGTATGAAATCATCTCAGCGGGAAAAAAAAATCGTTTACGCATGTTTGGTTCAGCAAGACGGTCACAAATTTGCAGCCGTTTCCTGAATAAATAAATAAAATGTAAAGGTGCTAAAGCACGGTCACGTGACTTCATCCACCCCCTGAGTGTCCCTCTCTGAACCCACGGGCAGATTTTAACTCAGTCAGGGTTCGTTTTCGGTGCCGTTCTGACTGGAACGGAAATAATTCACCAACAAACTGGTTATTTTATGGTTTTGCCTTCAAACCAGCTTCAACACTTTGTCCTGTTTGTGTGTCTCTCCTGATCCAGCTGATCACCCCTCACGCCATCCGGGTCCAGACGCCCCCTCGCCACATCCCCGGGGTCGTGGAGGTCACGCTGTCCTACAAGTCCAAACAGTTCTGCAAAGGAGCTCCAGGACGCTTCGTGTACACCGGTAAGACCGACCGGACGTGAGCTGAACTGTTGGTAAAATCACCTAAACTGTCTCTAGATTCAAACCAAACCCACGTTCACGGGAGTGTTTCTAAAATCCAGAGTTCTTAGAGAGGTTTTAAACCAGCGGTTTGGGCCTCAGTTCAAAGTCACCACCAACAAATCCATCAGACAGCTGGAAACAGCTCGAGCTCATCCATCAACGACGTCATCATGTGATGAAGCTGCTTCACCAAAAGCAAAAACTTTATAGGTTATATCTTTGGGAAAATCTGCAAAGTTTGAATAAACTTGCCTTTATATTTCTGCTGGGTTCTACTGGTTTCTACCTGCGGGCTGGAGGCTCAAAGAGGGTTTAAAGTCTTCAGACTGGATCCTCACCGTCGAGGATTCACCGTAAACACTTCTCTACGTGCTGAAAGGGAAGTAAACATTTTCCCTGAACGACTTCCTGCACCGCTCCTCCTCCTCAGCTCGCCCTTCAGCCTCTTTGTCAGCCGTCCGAAGAGTCCATATCTGACTCTCAGATCGGTGCTTCTACTGTCGCCGATTATTCCGTCAGAATATCCAGATGTCATTCAAAGCAGCAGAAAGGTCAGCTGGAAGGCTGTTTAGCCCGATAAGTAAATGTCATTGCGTCGGGTTGTGAAAGAGGCGAGCGTGTCGCAGTTTTCTGTTTAACACCAGTTTATCGCCGCCTCCTTCCTCTCGCCCCGGTCTTTGTTGGAGGCGCCGCCTCCTCCGACGGCAGGACGACGCTCACAATGGACGCTCCGGCCGCCGCCTCCTTTTGCAATGCTAATCTGTGATCCCATTTACAGATACGACTGACAGGAGCAGCACGTTGCTTTTATGTGGAGGTGTGTTGTGAATAGAGCCTGTTGTTATCTCGGAGTCCATTAGAGGATGTTCTCCTCCTCAGAAACACGCTGGAGGAGGCCTGGAGGAGTTCAGAGAACGCCAGCACCATCTTTTCTTACAGCAGCTTGAAGTGTTTTACATAATCAGATGAGCTGAAGATAAAGAAAAGCGTCTGGAAGAACAACAGCAAATAAAACAGCGTCTCAGGACACACGGAGAAAGTTCACTTTGAAATTCTTTCTGTATCGTGAGCAGACTTTCAGACCGGCTGCTTTCTCACGCGTCTCATTTCCCACAGTGTCGGTTCACATTCACAAACTCAGGGGTGGGTTTAGATACTGAATCGAAACATGGTTACAGGCTACAATAAAATATTATAAACATACAAGAAACATCCACTTAAATATGAACATTTGAATTATCCTATATTTGGCCGATGCAGTCGCTCGAGCTTGAGATCCCTCCACATAAAGCTGCCTCGTTATGGTTTTGTTTTCCTTCCTGGGCCGGATGAAGACTGTTCGTGGGCCTATTCCAGCCCTCGGGCCGTATTTTGCCCACGTGTGCTGTCGGTGACACTGCAGTTTTAGTTTCAGCCATTTTTAAGCTGAAACGTGCTGCTTTCCTCCTCTTGGATGAAATAATTTGAACTTTCCTTTGTTTGCATGTTTTGGGCCTTTGGTTGAATCCTGCCTGGAATTTAAAGACATTAAAGTACATAACAGGTATTTCATGGACAAAGTAATTAATTGAGAATAATATTTATCAGGTTAAGAATGAAGATACTGCTTCATTGCCGTGCAGGTGCTGCACGTATTTGCACCATCACAGAATCTGGTTTAATGAGCTGAACGAGCAGTTTCTGTGGTGCAGGTGTCACTCAAACACTCCGGTCTGCTCCTTTAATCCAGCCTCTGCCGACAGACTCCGCAAACCAAACCAAGAAACGGGAACGTCTCACTCCAGCTTGATTGATGGGCAAACAACAAAACCGGGCGCCCCTGAAGGCATCACGAGGCTGAACCCGACAGGTGGCTGCATCACAGCGCCGCTCAGTTTCGTCTTCCCGCCGCCACTCGTGCCAGGGAGACGGCCACGGCGCCGCTTCTTCTGATTTACACATGACATGTTCTGAGGAGCGCGCGTCGCTGCGCGTTTCAGAGCGCGCTCAGTGTGCCAGCAGCGTGTTGTGTTCATGAATGTGAAATGAGCCGAGTTCTTAAAAACAGGCGAGCGGCGGGTAAATGAAGAGGAGCAGAGAAAACAGCCTGCTGATGTCACTTCCTCCAGCAGCTTACACACACACACACACACACACACACACACACACACACACACACACACACACACACACACACACACACACACACCCTCTTCAAAGCCCCCTGGAAACACTTCAAGGCTCCTGCTTTTTTCATAAGGATACCTGGAGCCTTTTCAAGGACCTTTGGTCTACGGGAGGGTGCAGTGGCCTTGAGGAGTTCTGAATTGTCCTTGAGTCAATTTTCTCAGGTTCTTCAGATCCTTTGCTGATTCTTAAAGAGGTTCCAGTGGTCCTGGGAGAGTTTCCAGGACTCCTTGATTATTTTTAGTGATAATTATGGAGATAGAAAGTTTCCAGTGTTTCTTGAATAGGTCGACAATACTTAAGGAGGATCCAGTGGTTCCTGGAGAAGTTCCAGTGGTCATTTAGGAGAGTGAAGGGACCCTGATGGGTTTGCTGTGGTTTCTGAGCAGTTCTAGACTTCTTAAGCAGGATGGAGGCATCTTAGGTAGGTTCCAGTGTTC
Organism: Cichlasoma orientale; assembly: GCA_034780415.1. NCBI lineage: Eukaryota > Metazoa > Chordata > Actinopteri > Cichliformes > Cichlidae > Cichlasoma > Cichlasoma orientale. Next base: position 94,068 of record JAVDPK010002440.1, read on the forward strand.
CTTGGAGATGTTCTTTCGGTTGTTATTAAAGTGGTTAAAGGGGCCGTGAAGGGTTTCCGGTGTTCCTTGAGCAGGCGTGCATTCTTAAAGAGGTTCCCTGGAGAGGTTACAGGACTCCTTTGAATGGTTAAAGGTCCTTGATAAAATCCTTGTGTGCCATAAGCGATGTAGTCTTTCACATTTTTAGCATTTTAAAGGGATCTTGATGAGTTTGCTGTGGTTTCTGAGTAGGTCTAGACTGTCTAAGTCGGTTGTAGACCTCAGTGATCAATCTCAGGTCGGTTTCAGTGTTCCTCGAAGGGGTTCCAGGACTTCTTCCAGTTGTATTAACGTGATTAAAGGAGCCTTGAGGAGTTTCCAGTGTTCCTTGAGCAGGTCTAGAATATCTAAAGAGATTCCAGTGGTTATTAAGAAGGTTTTGATGCATTCTTTAGGAAGTTGGTATCCTTAGGGAGGTTCCAGAGTTCCTTATCAATCTTCTGCAGTCCTTGAGGAAGTTGCACGTCCCTTGAGCCTGAATAAATGGGTTTAAAAAGATTTTAGGCATCCTTTACCAACTCTTAACAAGCTTCCAGTGGTTGGAGATGCTCCAGGACACCTTGGTCAGTTTTCAGTGGTCATTAAGGACTTAAAGGGTCTAGATTTTACAAGGAGGCTGTAGGTTTCAGTGATCCAGTCCAGTGGTCCTTGGAGAAGTTCCAGTTCTGCTTCTAATTGTTATTAAGGTGGTTGAAGGGACGTTGAGGAGTGTTCAGTGTTCCTCGAGCAGGCCAAGACTATTTAATGAGGTTCTAGGGGTTATTAAAGAACTTCTTAATTATTTAGTTGGTGGTCCTTGAGGAAGTTGTAAAGGTCCCTTGAGCGAGTTCCAGGGTTTTTTAAATAGGTTGGAGGTGTCCTTGAGGAAGTTGTTGGGGTTTTCAGGCTTCTCTCCAGTGGTTAAGTTTAAGTTCAGCGTTCCTACTCACAGATTTATACACCCGAAACGTCAAGAGGGGTCTCTGGCAGCCAATCAGAGAGCAGTATTTCTGTGAACACTCCTGTTAGTATTCCCTCGTTTCCTCCCCCGGCTGCTCTGCCTCTCCTGCTGCCTCTCAGCTGAAGGTGGAGTGACGAGCAGTGGGATCCGAGTGTTTCCCAGATTTCCCGTCTCCCTTCCTCTCTGCAGCTTAGAGCAGCTTCAGGATTTGATCCTGCGGCTTCGCTCGGAAAAACTGGCCAAAGGCAAGAAAGCTGAGCAGAATGACAAAAAGCCTGAGAGCTGAAGAGATCCCTCCTCCTCCTCCTCTTCCTCTCTAATCATCTGCACTGCAAGTAAATTACAGCTCTGAAGCGCATCATTCGGCTCATTGTGTCACGTTTAAAACGTCAATTTTATTTACAGTTAATGTCGATGAAATACCAAAAACCATCAAAGTAAATCCAACAAAATTTGAAACTGTTTGATGGAAAATATAATATATACATTTTTTTTTTTATAAACTGGAAATAAAAAATACAACCAACAAATTAAAAATTACTCACTGGGTTTTATTTTTTTATTCTTTAGATTTAATTTTTGTTTTTTTGTTTTTTTAGAACTTTCTGTTTTTCTTTAGTTCTTTTTGTACTTTTTACCACACTGGAGTTTTTGTAGTTTTTGTATTTTTCTTTCTCAGGTGTGTAGTATTCTCTGCAGGTTTGTGTAGTATCTGTAGTATTCTTGTGCTGCAGGTTTGTGTAGTAACTGTAGTATTCTTGTGCTGCAGGTTTGTGTAGTATCTGAAGTATTCTTGTGCTGCAGGTTTGTGTAGTATCTGCAGTATTCTTGTGCTGCAGGTTTGTGTAGTATCTGCAATATTTTTGTGCTGCAGGTTTGTGTAGTATCTGCAGTAATCTTGTGCTGTAGGTTTGTGTAGTATATGTAGTATTTTTGTGCTGCAGGTTTGTGTAGTATCTGCAGTATTTTTGTGCTGCAGGTTTGTGTAGTATCTGAAGTATTCTTGTGCTGCAGGTTTGTGTAGTATCTGCAGTAATCATGTGCTGTAGGTTTGTGTAGTATATGTAGTATTCTTGTGCTGCAGGTTTGTGTAGTATCTGCAGTATTTTTGTGCTGCAGGTTTGTGTAGTATCTGAAGTATTCTTGTGCTGCAGGTTTGTGTAGTATCTGCAGTAATCATGTGCTGTAGGTTTGTGTAGTATATGTAGTATTCTTGTGCTGCAGGTTTGTGGGGCCTTTGGAGTCTTTTCTGTTTCAGTAATTGTATCTTTAGGTGTACAGAGCTGTTGTGTAGTATTCTGTGGTATTGAGTTTCTGCACGTTTGTAGCTTTTATATCTGTGTACACTGTATTTTTGTAGTACTCTGTGGTGTTATGTAGCACGTCTGTAGTACTGCTGTAGTACTGTGCCGTTTTCCTGCAGGTCTGTGGTTCTGGCGTTCCCGGTATCTCCCTCCTCTCGGCTCTGGGTGTTGAGTCGCTGGTGCTGCCGGGTCCACGGTTGTAATGCAGGGATCAATGTGGCCTGCGGGTGGGGGTGGGGTGGGGGGGATCGATGGGTGCTGAGTTATTGCGGCGCTCGGCCACTGATTTTTAGAGAGCTGTGTTTTCCCAGGAAAGTCAATACCTCCAGGCTCCCCTCATTAATTTCAACCCCTCCATCCCCACTGCGCCTCCCTCCTCCTCCTCCTCCTGCAGCTGCACCTGGGGATCTGCAGCCCCAGAGAGGGAGGAGGGTGGAGGAGGAGGAAGACGGGGAGAGAGAAACTGAGATGATGAAGTCAGATGATGGGGCAGAAAAGAGGAGGGAGGCGGTGGAAACTAAGATGATGAAGTGAAGAGAGGAGGACGGGTGGGAAGGAGAAAGAGGAGGAGAAGGAAGATGTGATTCCCGGTTTAAAAAACAGACAGAAGGGAAATATTGATTCCTGATATGGAGATGATGTTAGCAGCAGAGTATTGATGCAGGTTCAGTGTCAGTGTGGCCACTGTGAGCAGAGAGGCCGCAAACTGGAAGCTTTAACTGGAGGACAGCAGCACCACCACCATCATCACCATCATCATCATCACTACCATCACCATCACCATCATCACCACCACCACTACCATCATCACCACCATCACCATCATCACCATCACCATCATCACCATCACCAACACCATCATCACCACCATCACCACCACCATCACCAGCACCACTACCATCACCATCATCAACACCAACACGACTACCATCACCAGCACCAGCACCACCATCATCATCACCACCATCATCACCACCACCAACATCATCACCATCACCAACACCATCATCACCACCATCACCATCACCACCATCATCATCACTACCATCACCATCACCACTACCATCACCATCACCAGCACCACCATCATCATCACTACCATCACCATCACCATCACATCATCACCACCATCATCACCATCATTATCACCATCATCAACACCAACACGACTACCATCATCACCACCACCATCACCACCATCACCAGCACCACCATCATCACCACCACCATCAGCACCACCATCACCAGCACCACCAGCAGC
>JAVDPK010002440.1:97711-112895 GCA_034780415.1 Cichlasoma orientale
TCAGCACCACCATCACCAACACCACCATCATCACCAGCACCATCACCACCATCACCATCAACACCACCATCACCACCACCATCACCATCACCATCACCACCATCATCACCACCACCATCATCACCATCACCACCATCATCACCATCATCATCACCATCATTGCCACCATCAGGCAGGCCTCACCATGCCTGCCCCCCCCCCCCTTCACAGAGGCCTGCTGGGAGCTGTTACATCTGACTCCAAAAATATGTGGACACCTCAGCGACTGCTTTATTACGGCATGTTCTCCATCTCCTTTCTGCAGCTGTGACACAAAAATCTGTCTGCCTGCAGTTTCGACTCGTGTGGCCTAATTTGTGCCGTCTGTGGTCATCAAAGATGTGTTGGGTTTGTATTTCTATGACTTTAGTAGAAGTTGTTTCTATTGTATCTTTAAGTCTTTTTTCCGGGTTTTATTTTTTATATTCTGGTTTCATAGTTTATTCTGCAGGTTTCTAGTTTTTATGCTTCCACAGCAGCTCGTCCTCCTCTGTGTTTCCAGACCAGAGATTCCAAACCTTCGGTCTGATAGTCCATCTCCAGACTGGATATTTTTGGGTTTAAGCCTGATGTTATCAAAGTAATCTTTATGGGTTCATTTGTTTTCTGTAACTTTTTGTATTTATTTTTCAGGTTTGTAGGTTTTTCCTCTTCTTAGAGAAAGGCTGGTTCAGTGCTTGTTTCCACCTCTGAGCTGAACCGGAGCAGTGCAGTAGATGTAGCTTCCAGCTCAGAGATGTTCACAGCTCCAGAGCAGAGGTAATGGGTCCTTTGGCTCCTGCAGGGAAACACCTACTGGTGTCACACTGTGATCCTCATGTTGGTGCTTTTTTAAGATTCTGGGATGCTCCCTCCATGTTGTTTTTGTTGGTGGTTTTCCGATGTGGGCGTTCAGATCCCTCTGGGATTGGCACTGAGATTAAATCCACTCCACTTACTCAGATCATTGTTTTACTGGAATAATTAAAGTACTCGGTGTTTTCCTGTGGATGCAAAGGTCAAACTTCTGCTGATGTAGTGCCGCCCTCCTCACGCTCTCCCAGTGCTCTCAGTTTATCCTGTTTATTCTGCGTCTTTCTCCTCCGCTCCACGGAAAACCGAGAGGTCAGAGGTCAAACCTACATCCACACAGGCAGTCAGAGCTAAAAGTCTAAATGCAGTTTTACAGGTGTAAGCCAGATGTTCCAGGAACACGTGGACTATTCCAGGTCCAGACCTGATATTCCAGGACCAAGCCGAATATTCCAGGTCTAAGCATGTTTTTGAATATCTTGAATGTTGTGAAGCAGTTTTTCTCAGCACGCTCATAAATCACTATAGTAACACAAACAGAGAGTTTCCCAACCTGAACTCAAATTAACCACCTGATGATGCAGGATGACATCACCAAAAAAAGACCAATCAGTGAGTCTGAATGACCTGTGATGCAGGCCTGGTTCATATAAGGAAGTCTGAGCTCGAACACAGTACCGGCCCATTTTCTTCACTGCTCTGTGGAAGCACAATGAAGCACTTTGTAGGTTCTCCTCCTCCTCCTCCTCCTCCTCCTCCTCCTCCTCCTCCTCCTCCACACACACATGGAAAACATTAGCAAGTTGTTCCAGAGGGTTCGCTGAAGGTCTGTGAACGTGTAACCGAGAGGCCGGCCTTACACCCCCGACCTCAGCTGGAGGAGAGGAGGAGGAGGCAGCGCTCCCTCTGTTTTCACCGTCGACACGTTCACTGATTGACTCCTGAGTTTTTATTGTTTAATTACTGTCGCGGTAACACATGGAGGCAATTATCTGTAGCCCGCTCACAATCGGAAACAACGAGGAGGAGGCGAGCGCCCGACGCCGTTTATGGCTCCACTCACGCTGACGGAGGACGTAACTCATCCCTCTACCTGAAAAAGCTCCATGTGAACCACTAAAAAGAGAAAAAGCTGTTTTTTTACAGCAGGGATGTTTTCCTGCAGGTTGTAATGTAGCGGTTTGTGTGGCTTTAATTTTGTAGTTTGTGGGTTTTGTTTCATGTTAAATTGAACAGATTAAGGAGCAGCTGTACTGGTCATGAGGCCACAGTGTGTTTCTCAGCTGTGCCCAGACTCAGCAGAGCTGAGCAGGAAAGGAGATTCAGCTGAAGAGGAGCTGCTTTAGGACAGCTTAGACCGCCGTATGAACTTGAACACCTGACGCAAACCAGCATTTACCATCAGAGCTGAGGATCCGGTGCTGACGAAGGCACCGCGGCAGCACCACCTGCTGCTTCTCCTGCGTGCCGGGCCTGCTGTGGAAATCCCAGCAGGAGCTTTTTTCTTTCTTTCGAGGCAGATGGCTGCTCCTCTCTCATCCGGTTTCTGCTGGAGGTCTCTTCCTGTTTCACGGGAGTTCGTCCTCCCTACCATCACCACCTGTTGCTCATAGGGGATCATGAGCAGTTTTAGGGTCTTTACCTTACAATATGAAGCGCCATGAGACAGTTGTTGGTTGTTTTTTGCTATAAAAATATAATTTAAGTGAATTGAAAGTAAGATTTTGGTCTGAGGTACCAGAACGTGGCCCAAGAAGCAAATTCCAGTGTAAAAATACTCCGTGGAGATGATGTGGAGATTTGAGCAGCAGTGAAGATTGTTCTGTTTGACATTTGTGTTGAAGTTCAGAGTAAATATGAGGAATGTCGGGCTGAGCTGCAGATCCAAATGTCTCTGTGGGTTTTAATCTCGGTTAAACATCCTTTCATTCTGTGTTGAAAGCTCACATCTGTGCGCTGCCCAGAATAACTCCAGCAGGTGTTTAAGGAGACGTGTTACCTGTGATTTACGGCACAGGCGGACCGGCGGCGGCGCCGTTAGTTCTACTTCACAAAACATCAGAACTGTTCACAGCACGGAGGGCGAGGAGGTGGATCAATCAGCGGAGTCACTAACACTCTCCTCCACCTCCTCCACCCTCCGTTCACTTCTGCTGCAATCGATGCTCATAGAAAATACATGAACTTTAAACCGTGATTGACAGGAGGCTCCGGCCCCGTGAAGGCCGAGTCCCTCCGAGTGTGTGAGGTGACAAACGTCACTGTAACACTCATTAACCTGTCCGTGTGTGTGAGAGAGTCTGTTACAGGTGCTCCACAGTCAGGATAAATACACATTTCTGTATCTTTCTACACTTCTTTGTGTGTCCGGTTCCTCGGACTAATCGAGGCTTCAGTCAGTGAAATTCACCAGCTCCTCTGATTTGTGCCGTTTTCTTTAAAGATCACCTGTGAGGTCTGAGTCCTCACCTGTGAGGACCCGAACCCTGAAATATGTCAAATGTGATAAAAGTCATCGTGTAAACGGACACACGTCACAAACAAAGCTCAGGAGGGTTTTTCATCTTTTCCTGCTGTAAATATTTTGTTTTTTTGAGGGAAAGCAGACAGCAGTCTAAAATATGCATGCAGTAAGTCCAGTAATGAAACTGAATGGCGATAAAATCACATAAATCAAGTCTAGTTTTAATTTGGGCAGTCCACAAAGTCACGATTCATCTGAAATCTCGGCAGATTCAAGCTGCTTCACGCTCTGCAAGACGCTTTGCAACCCACGTCCATGCCAGCGCTTCCATTTGATGCTGCTCCTGCTCTGCTCAGGTATCTGCTGGTTTGTGAGTTCTGAACTCTCAGAAAGTTCCAGTTTCTGTGTAATTTTGATCCATGAATGAGTAAAACTTTATTTAAATAGCATAAATGTATCCAGTGGAAGCAGTGAGCAAACATGAAGGCAGCAGCCACAAAACTACACAAATAATGGAAACTGATTCCACTGAGAGTCAAAAACGTGAAGAAATAAATTAACCAATTACCACAAATGAATCTGTTAAAAGAAGCAGAAATGAAATAAAATAATTAGAACGAGGAGCTGGAGGAAGGTTCCTCTGATGCAGTTTGAAATGGTGCAGCACAGCCTGTGAATAGTCGCCGAGAGAAACCGGGCGGCTGCAGCCAAAGTAAAGCCTCACCTGCACGGGTGGAGCTCTGGAAAAAGAAGCTGGCGCACTGATCTTTGTTTGCTCAAAACACGTTTGTGCTGAATTTGATGCAGTTTTTCATCATTATGTGAGACATGCATGTAAAAATGGACTCTGTGTGGATTCGGAGTCATTTAGATGGAAAAAGGCACATTTCACCTGCTTTCACACCAACATGGCAACAAAAACAAATTTAAACATGACTTTTTTCACGTGTTCAGAGTCAGGATGTGACGTGTTGGGAGGAGCGTCACACGCAGTGATGAAACAACACGAGCGCCGTCGCCTTCCCGCCTTTGATCTCGCCCGTCGTGCCGTCTTTTAATAGACGGCAGAAGTGTGCTCTCCGCCGCGGGAATTCCTCGACTCTCAGCAGAGACGCACCACATTTCATATATCAAAGGGCTCCACTTTGGGAACGGGGACTTGTGGAACTAATGTCGGGTAATTAGCCGTTTCTGCGGGGGCATTTTCGGCCGTCACTCCAGAAAATAATAACTTCTCAGGTGGGGGGCCTATTTCTTTGAGGCACTCTGCTCGGCCGGCTCTAATCACGGCGAGGTAATTATTCACTGATTAACATGCGGGGCTGGGAGGATGTTGGCTCTAATCACAGGGGCTGTGGCGTCAGCGGCGGCTCTCGGAGGAGGAAGCAGAAGGGAGTGGGTGTTCGATGACGTGGGTTACAGAGAAGAGTCGGCCGTACCTGCGGATACCTGCAGGGTCGGGAGGGACGCTCTGATCTTCGTCTGCAAAAAGCTTCATCTTCATCACACAGTCAAACCAACACTAACAGAAGGCTGATGGATCCGATTCCAAACAACACCTAAATACCTGTAATTCATCCACTTCTGAAAGTAGTCCCCACACACTGAGTGGGTTTCTTCTTAACGTGTAGACGGACCCCTGAGTGGAGGCCTGAGGCCTGCGGTGCACTCATTTGGTCTCTTTGCATTTGCAGCTCGATGGACGTCTTCATGTTTGACCCCACACAGCTTCCCATTCTCCTCGTCACACCTGTTAAAATAACACTGAAAAGCTGTAGAGGAGCCAAACATCTGTCATTTCAAGTTTGAGACTGAAACTTTTGTTTCACGTTAACAGAGCCGCCGCGTCTCTGTGATGTCAGCAGATCAATAATCTGGTAGAAAAATGCATTCAGGGCGTTACGGCAGCCTGTCAGCAACCTCGCCGCCGCGGCTGATGCTGGTTGGCCACTTGACAAGCAGAAAAACAAATCAGCCCGTCCACTTAAGGCTCAGCATGCTGTGCATCTGTCAGCCCCCCCCCCCCCCACACACACACACACGCACTCACACACTCACACACACACACACACACACACACACACACACACACACACTGAAGGAGGTGAGGAATCATCAGCTGAGGCGATCTGCGGCCGCGAGGCCAAACGCCGCGCTGACCTGCATCAATCACGTTGCCGGGGGAGATGGGAAATTGCAGCACATGTTGCTGCGGGATGGAGGAGCGGCGACGTTTCATCTGGCATACGCCGCCTGTTTGCAATGATGAGAGTAATACAGGAGGAAGCCACGCAGAGCTGAAGTGTGTCGGCTCATCGGGGACACGAGAGCGCCTTCAACAAGGCCGTGAACGCCAAACAAAAAGGTAAAGGTGAGCAGAGACTCGACGTGCGCGTTTCATCTCCGGCTGGTAAATATGTACAAACCAGCGGCGTGGAAAAGCCCATTCAGCGGAGAGCAGCAGCAAATGAAAGATAAATGTAAACAGGAGTGAGGAGGATGTAAACAGAGGCGGGCTCTTCCCTGAAGCGAGGCGCCCTGCTGGATTGTGGGAGCCAAAGCGAGCGGGGTAATGAGCCTGCGGAGCTGTTCCACTAATCCGGCGTCCTCCCTCCCAGAGCTCTGATCCTCTGATCTGTGATCAGCCGCCATCTGCAACCAGAAGGCGTGAACGATCCCAGAGCGAGGAGAGGAAGAAGAAGCTTCCCCCTCAGCTCACCATCAGGGTGAAGTGGCACAGGTGAGACGCACCTGGAGGTCAGTGTGACAGCAGGAGAAGCACCAAGACAAGAATCAGGATGTTCAGGAAGAAGCCTTCAACCGGATTTTTGACGGGTTAAAAACTTTTTATTTTCAGCTTTAAAACGAGTGATTTGAATAAAAAGAGGAAGTCACAGGAGGAGAAACTCTAACGAGCGTGTTTGATTCTTACAGTGCTCTCACACTGTGGCTGCACCCTTTCACAATAAAAGCTGGGTAATTAGAGATGCAGTGATGTAACATTTCTGAGTGAGAATAACTTCCTGTGCAGACGTCACTGCACTCGGCTTCACTTCCGTTCAACTCTTTAACTTTGTTCCCATCTTTGTGTTACTTTTGTTTCTTTTTGTGTCTCATTAAAGATCTTCAGAACACTCACAGCGACTTTAGGCAGGCTGGCCCTCAGACCGTGTAGCTGCGTCCTCACTGTCGCCCTGCAGGATGACTTTGCTTTAAATCCTGTTCTTTTTTATCACCTTCTGCTTTATGTAAAAGTGCGTTTTACGTGTGTGACACCTGCTTTTATGTGACAGTTTTATGTATTTAAGTCTTTTCGAAAGCGGCCGTTCTGACTGCTCAGACATTATTAATCGAGCAGGAGCTGCTGGATGTTCCCGTTTTACACATAATTTCGGTGTTTGTGCAGGAAGTGAACGTCTCTGCTGTAAATGTGTGAAATATCCTCCTCCCCTCCGATGCTTCAAATCAGCCGTGAAGAAATGAGTTTCAAATGCGATCCGCCTCCCCCTCCTCGTCTCCTCTTCCTCTCCTCAGTCACTTAGTGGTCCAATAACCGAGCGTGCCGCTCAGCAGGACGTCGGCCGACCGTTTGATCACCTTCACAGCGAGAGAAGAACCCAGAGAGGGAGAGAGAGATAAATACTTGATGAAATATATAAAGAATCCCCTCCTCTTGCTCGCCTCTCTCTCCCGCCCTCCTCTCACCTCTGAATTATCTTCCTCTGCTCCTTTTCTGATTTATAAAAAGCATCAGACGGCAGGAGAAAGCGACGGCCGCGGCCTCCTCGCGCAGAAAAAAGAGGAGCAGAGAAAAATCAATACAAATTACGATGGAGAAAGTGGCACTGATGCCTGGAATTGCAGCATATGTTTACACTAAATCAGGCAATCTGTCTTCATATGGGCGGTGTAATGCGTGGGGTGGGGGGAGGACAGGCAGGCGGGGAGGGTGAATGGGGGGGGTCAGGGTTCGCGCTGCCAGCCACCTCTCTCCAATTACTCCTCTCTTTGCAGGGAGGTGGTCGGTATCGATTGGCTGGGAGGAGCACGGGGTCTTGCAGGCAGCCAATGGGGGGTGGGGTCAAAGTGCAGCGAGATTTTAATAAGGCAAAGTAATGGGCTTAATTTCTGCAGGGGGAGGGGGGTCGATCCATTCAGAGGTTCATTAAAAGCCTCTGTCTTTGTTTCATTCTCCATCTGTGATCGTCTCCACCTCCTGCGATGATCGGGACCTCTCAGGAGAGAGGCGTCTGCATCCAGCCTGCACCTTCCTCCAGATGATCCATTTTTATCAGTGGAACGCTGACTGATGCTACAAGACGGGAATACGAGACCTGAAAATGTGCTCAAACGGAGCAACACCAGAGCAGCTCGTTCAGAAGCTTTCAGAACAAAACGTCTCTGATTCAGTTCTCAAAGTTTAACCTGAACCCAAGCAGCCACCTCTGAGCTGTCAGCAGCTGCAGTTCCTCTGACGTCCAGCAGAGGCAGCAGTGAGTCCTCCCCATAGACTCCCATGTTAAACCTTCCAGCAGAAATAACCATGTTTACAGCCTGATACAGAAACTGCTTTGGTATCTGTGGATAGTTTGTGGATGCAGCTTCATAACCAAACTAGCTAGCATTAGCAGATAACGTAGCATTCTGCCCTCTCGTCCAAATATGGCCGCTACTTGCACAAAAAAAACCAACATGGCAGCAGCCAAACTGCCATGTTTAGAAACATGGATGACATCATGGTGGTTACGCCCACACGTTTGGTGATTGGACCCTAGGCCGAAGATCGGGATTGGTCATTTCACAATCGCACTTCCTCTGTAGACAGGAAGTTGAAAGATAAAAGTAGCCTTTGAAGCGTGTCCATGTTTCTGAAACATTAAATATTTTGTTTTCCAAGTTTCATCATATTTTCTCGAACTTCTGAAAAATACCACATGAACCACTCCATAAAAACCCCAAGGTGGTGGCCATGGCGATGTCACGGGGGGATACCGCTGTCTTTTATATACAGTCTGTATGTAGATGTAACAAAGTCATCCCAAAAGACACAAAGATTCTGGCAACTTTAAATCTACTGAAAAGACACCTGAAAACCTTGAAGGACAACTTCACCTAAAAAGTGCCCAAAATGACAGAAGCAGAGAACCTGGTTCTGGACGGAGGCGTGAGCCACAGATTTTAAACACATGTCCAGAGTTCAGAGGAGATTCTTTTAGCACAGCTCAGAGACTCACACCTCAAAGATCTGGAGGAACTTTTGGCCCTGAGAAAGTTTCCGGTACTTTTGGTGTTTATTCTCGGACGTGTCGCCTCTGATTGAAAGACATCAGCATCATTTCTCTGCATCTGGGATCAGCTCAGAGGTCAGAGAACACTTCCTCTTGTGATGGAGACGGTGGAGTTAACCATCACAGGCCTCCTCCTCCTCCTCCTCCTCCTCCCTCTGAGTGTAAATGGGTTTTTTATTCTATTGCAGCCGTTCCCATAGTGCCTCTCACTTGTTTTATAAGTTGGGATGTATGTACGCAGCGCCGAGAGGCAATCCAGTTTGGGATTCGCTGCTGATTGCTGCTCGTGTCGTCCCGGTGCATTATCTCCATTCATCCTCTGCTGCTCTGCATCCCCCCAAAAAGTCTCTTTGGGATCCCACAATGAATCGCTCTTTCATTCGCGGCGGGCCGAGGTAATAGATTCAGGCCGCGCTGCTCTCTGCTTCCTCTCAGGGAGGCGGGGAGGCGAGGAATCCAACATGGCAGCCCCTGCGGCGAGGGCCACGTCCCTCAGCACTCTGTCACCCTTCAGATATCATCCCCACCCCAGTCGCAGCCTGAAAGCCCTTTTTCTCCTCCGCCGCCGCTTGAAACGGGCTCCGACAAATTTGATTTAGCAGCTCGCGGTCGCCCATTCCCGGGAAAAGAAAACAAATATTGTTATAATGGTAATAACATCTATTTGGAGCGCTGGCGACAAACGGCGGCGGGGCCCTTTGAAGGAGACCCCTCTGTGCCGCCGTATAGCTGCCTTATTCTTATTCATGAAAGCCGCGGTTATGCATATTAGCGCAAACTAGCTATTCTACTCAGCGGCATTTGGAGTGTCAATCATCCTTACAGAATACAAGAGCCAACAGTGACAAAAGCGGAGTGGGCAAGATCGGCTGACAAATTGTCCCCAAAGTCAAATTTGACAGCCTTTTATGATTAATGGGCTTGATTATGGAGAAGTATCTCCCTGAACTCATTTCCGGGTGTTTCTCCAGCTCAGCTCAGTGCATATGGAGGGGAGGAGGAGGAGGAGGAGGAGGAGGAGGAGGAAGGCAGATTGTTTGTGGAGGTGAATGAGTGGAGGAGAAAAGAAGAGAGCGAGCGGGCTCGGTGGAGGGGAGGTTGGATTGAATTAGCAGTGGAGGAGAGGTGGAGTGTGAGGTCTCACACTTGATAAACAGCAGCCGAGATAAGAGCGAGCGCGATCAGCTGACTGCCCTCTGTGTTAGCGCTCGCCGCTAATACGAACCAACAGGAGGTCAGAGGGAGCGGAGGGGAGGGAGGTGAAACCATCCCGGTGGACTTCACACTTTGGGAAATGACAGGAAGTCACGGAAAACCCGGAAAACGTGCCTACTTCCTGTGACTGCTGCTGTTTGAAGTGGATTTTCTCACCAGCGCTGCATTAAAATGACATGAATGTGTAATGTTCGTGCAGAGGGGGCGGAGACATGTTCGTGCTGCTTCCAGCACTTTTATTCTGAAATGCAGAATCTTTAAAGGCTGAACTGTGTTGATGCTCGGAGGACATGTTTGATGTTTAGTGTAACTTCTACAGTACAGCAAAGTCATTACAGTATTACAACAGTGCAGTGAGACGGTTACAAAGTACAACAATAAAATGTAAGAAATTCCACAATGAGAAAAAAACGACAGGAAGAGTAAAAAAGTTTAAAGTACAGAAAGATGCAAAAAACTCCGGCGAGGTGAAGGAGGCTGTAGGAAGGTGCTCAACAGTACGATGTGAAAGTACCACAGAGGTTGTAAAAGTACCACAAAGACTTACAGAAATGTGACTGAATGTATTTGTCTGTCTTCGGGCTCCTCCGAGCCGCCTGCCTTCATCGATCCGTGTTATCATCATCACTGTAGCACAAATGTAGAAAAATGGAAAAGGGAGGTTCAATGTTACGGAGGCGCTCCTGCCAGACGCGCCTCAGGGTCAATAAACCCTTTCTTCTCTTCCTCCTGCAGCCTTGAACGAGCCCACCATCGACTACGGCTTCCAGAGGCTACAGAAGGTCATCCCTCGCCACCCCGGGGACCCTGAGAGGTTACCTAAGGTCAGTAAAGACGACTCATTAAGTTGCTGCTGTGGGTCAAAGGTCAGATTTAAGGCCAGGAAGTGAACTTAAATCTGACAGGTATGACCCAGAATGCACCTGTCATTCAGGGCTGCTGCTAATCAGGCGCTTTAATGGGGTTCGCAGCCACATTAAGGGCTGATTTCAAACTGAAGTGGCTTTTTGTCCCTCCGTGGGCGCCGTAGACCACCTGCGCTGCGAGCTGCAGGCCTCTAATGCAGCACAGGACCGAACTCGAGTCGCCTGATTGGATTTGTTGGTTCTGCTCGGTACACTCTTGGCACAGCACGGCGCTCCTCGCTGCCAGCGGGGCAGATTGTTCCCGAGCCTTCAAACAGGAAACAGCTGTTTATGGGAGCAAATGCTGCTGCTGCTGCTCTCGCTGCGTTTGGTTTCCCCTCCGCCGGCGGGAGGAGGGCGCGAATGGTCGTCAGGCATGATCGCTTTGGCGATGTTTGACTTCTCTGAAGCCCGGGAAAACTTCCCCGAATTATGTAAATGAAAAAGTAAATATGGACTCAAAGTGAAGGATTATTGGATAAACTCAAAGTTTATTTAAACTTTAATTTTTTTTAAATGTCTCATAAACACCACAGAGCACTTCTACCATTCATTTACTAAACATAAATTATTGATTTGATCAGTTTCCTGTGTGATACACGATGAACATCCCTGCAGACATCAACGCTCTGGATCCATTTTCAGGTTTTCTTTTCCTGCCCTTCTCCGTGGCATGGTTACACCTGAGGTCACCAAATCTGTGTCATTATTGCAGGAAATATTAGTATTTGTATCAGATCATGTGTGTGAAATTAATTACAGAGCTTTGTCCACTTTCAGGAAGATCAAAGTGGACGTTCATTAATCTGCTCTGAACGCGCCGTTTCTGACTGCTTTTTTCTGCTTCTGGATCTGTATGATGTCACAGGAAGGGGACATCCTTACTTGGTCGTCTCAGGCACACAAACCTTCTGTTTATGTGGGACAGCCAATCAGAAGATGTTGTGAGGAGCTGTACAAAGGCGCAGTATCAGATAGAGGAGGATTATTTTGAACATGCAAAGCTGCTGTGTTAGAGTGGAGATGAGCACTATGTGACGTTTGTGTACCGTCATCATCTGTGTCGACCTCACCAACCCTCCAAACGTTGCTGCTGTTCAGTTTTTCTTCGGTACATCGGAGCCGTACGTCCGAGGTTTTTAGAAGAAGCTTTAGATGGAAACTAGCGAGCTAACTTCCTGCTATCTTCTAACCAAACCTCATAAATCCTCTTTTTCACGTAGCCATTAAACTCGAAATCCCCGGGAGGACGGCCGCTCTCATCATTTCACTGCAGCTGAGAGAATCTGGACCGTTTCTAAGTGTTTGTGTGATTTTGGGAACTGAAGGAGAGTTTAATCAAGAGCATCAGAATGGAAAAACGAAGCTGACTTTTACATCTTCATTTAAAGTTCATGTTGGTAAATTTTTGTGTCTGTATGGAAGTGAAAACATTCAACAGTCTGTAAAACTCAGCGGTGAAGGCGAGGGATCTAAAAGTAGAGAAATGCTCCTTTAAAACAAAGACCGGTTTCACCCACACGACCACATTTGTATGCTCGCACAGAGGCGCAGCGTGCAGCCGTGCAGCCATCAGGCATCCTGGTTAGTATGAAGAGATTATTGTGGCTGCAGCGGCTGCGGGGAGGCTAACTGAGGCAGATTCTCTGAGGCAGCGAGCGGCGGCCGGCGGCGAGCGTCAGATGGGCTCTGACACTCGAAAGCAGCTGCCAAATTGAAACCATTTATCAAAATCTGACATCGGAGATCCAGTCACCAAAAAAGCAGTTTATTTGTAAATTGATACTAATAGCGAGCACACATTGTCTGGCCCCTTTGATGGCCTGATTTGCAGCCAGAGTGGGACGTCAAGCGCCCTCCTCCCTCATCCTCTCCTTTTAAATATTTATTTATTCAAAAGAAAACTCAATAAAGCTGCAGGTTTTCTCCCTCCCGGACGTTTCGGACAAAGGAATCACGGCGAGAGGAAGAGCGGCGCTCTGCGAGGTGACAGGACGGCGTGCCGGCAGCGACCGAGCAGCGACGGGTTAACTCGAGTTGTCACTTCTCTTTTGTTTTCACCTGCGGCCGCCGCTCTGCGGAGGACAGCGGCAGCAGGCGTGGACAGAGATGTCTGGGTGCTGGGTTCTGTTTTTGGACAGGCACCGCGCTGCAGAACAGATTGATTCGTTGTAGACGTCAGGCAGAGGATTATGGGAGCAGGAAGCGGGGCAGCGGGAACAGAAAGGGGGGATATGGAAAGCAGAAGGAGAAACATCAGGATGATTTCACCTGAAAGACGGGAAAGTGCCGTTGAGCCCAGCTTAGCAGGAAGCACGATTAACTGACAGCCAGGCTTCAGACACAACATTACACACAATTATCAGGTTAAGGCGGACCTCTTCTGTTCATTAGTGCATTAATGTAATCACACAGTACAGATATCAGCAGCCAATCAGGTACTTGGAGTGCTGTTAGAGGAGTGGAGCTGTGGTTTCATCATGGGCATTAATATCGTGCAGCAAACACCTCTAATGACTTTAAAAACAAGCATTTGGGGCACAAGTTTGAATTTGTTTTCGATTTTCTCTGATACACACAGGCTCACACACACACACATATATATATAAAACCCACTAATATTTGCTTACATGTCCCTTAGCAAGTCAAGCAGATGCTTTTGGCAGCATCAGGGAGCTTCTGACTTCATTCTTTCAGGATATTTGGCCTCTATTCTTGGTAGAATTTATTTAAAGTGGTTGGTTTCCTGCAGAGACCCGACTTTTAAGTGTAGTCCATCATTTTCAGCAGGGTTGAGGTCGTGGCTTTGGGAAGAAGCCTCATGTCAGCCGGCTTTTCCTTTCCCAAACCAGTTCTGATGTGTGTCGTCCTCCTCCTTTATTATTCCATCCACTTTGCAAAACCTACCAGTACCGGCCAAACAGCCCCAGAGCATGCTGCTGCCACCGCCATGCTTGACTGTTCTTAGGTTTGAGAGCCCCACCTTCACTCCTCAAACATCCCGAGACGTAAAACTGGCTCCACTGTGGGCGGTGATGCTGGTGTTCATGGCAGGCTTGAGCCTTGGTGGTTCCTGGTTGTTCCTGAACATCTGAGGGTCACAGTTTGGGTCTCCTTCAGACTTTGGCAACGTGGAGACACATCTGAATAATTTGTACTTATGTACAGCTGTTTGAACTGATGATCAGCACTTGTTTAAAAATGTGCACATCTGCCGTTTCCCATTGTTCTGTGTGTTGGTCCATCCAAATCCATTTTATGCTGCAAAGAGAAACTAGCAGTTGTACTTAGTCACCATGTGAGGGTAACAGTCCTCGCCCTTGTCAAGTTAAAAAACATTGTGGAACCTTCACGTCACTTTTTAAAAGATTTAAATAATGTATGTATAAATCTGAGCATACATAGATCAGAGAAAATCCTAAATAAATTCAATAGAACAAATTGAATCCAGTAGAATACCTCTGGGACTTTATCTTTCAGTCTATCTGATGCTGTCAGGTTGCACCTCAGACTGTCCAGGAGCTCAGTGATGTCCCGGTCCAGATCCTCCAGGACTCCATCCGTCGTCTCATTAGGAGACCGATGCATACAAGCACGTGGGGGCCACACAAACTACTGAGTTAGCAAAATGAACCAGCCTGCTGCATCATTTTAGCACTTTGATTTTCAGCCTCTGTAGGAACTCATCCTTTCATTCCTCACACATTAGAACATATCAGAGTTTTTCAAACGGTTCCTTGATTATTTTTGAGCTGCTCTTAGCTAAAAGCGTTCATTCAAAGTGCTCCGAATATTATTTATGTGCTAAATGTTTTTTGTGAAGGGGTGCAGAAATAAAAAGGTGGAATCAAGATTTTTTTTTATCGATTCAGGTATTATTGATTATTCTGCTGTTTCCCTGATTGTTGAATTCACTGTTGAACTATAAAAACATCAGTGAATATATATATGATGTCTTGTTTTGTGAAACCTGAAAATCTCAGCATCCTGACTTTAGTGTTCTGTGAAACACGAGCTGCAGAATATCTTTGTTTGGTTCTGTCTCAGTAAACGATGTGAATACGGGTAAACAGCTGCTCTGAGCCGCCGAATACGCTGCAGGCTGTCTTTGTAGCCGCCTGCGTCCACTGTGAGTCTGACGGACGGACGCTGAGGTGTCCGCTTGCAGCCCAGCCAGACTGGAAATGGAATTAGAGGGCTGAAAATGATCCAGGAGAAACCCCAGAGGTCATCAGTGACCAGTCGTGTTTCCCAGCCTATCGAACTGCCCGCTAACTGCCCGTCTGTCTGTGAACGGACAGGCACGAAACTGCAGCCGCTTTCGTTTTCATTCCAACATCAGCATCATCAGATGTTGGTGATTTCTTTAGAATATTGGCTCCTGTGGTGAGAAACAAACACTGCTGCTAACACAAGGTCCAGGAAGCTTTGGAGATTAAATGTGTTTAGCGTGTTGCGCGTGCTCCTTTAGCTCTGATCGT
>JAVDPK010002440.1:112905-124953 GCA_034780415.1 Cichlasoma orientale
GGGGGGGGGGGGGGGCGTCTGTCCGTTCGGGGATTATTAATTCCGGCCCACTTCATGAATGAGGAGATTTCCAGTGTTCATTGAGAATAATGAGCAGAATTCAGTTCAAGAGCTGAATTTCAATCGGTTTCCTCCGAATGGAGTTAACCTGCGCCGTGTCCCGCATCATTAGGATACTCCGCGCCTGCTAATCGCTAATCTGGAGATCCGGCGTGATGCTGCTCCCTTCCTCCTCCTCCTCCTCCTCCTCCTCCTGCTGCAGGTCCATCCATATTTTATAGAGATCAGTGGGGCGGCGGCTGTATCTGTAGCTCTGCTCAGGGTGATTTATCATTGTTAAGGCCGCTGTCTGATGGCTTCTCCTCCAGGGTCACGCTGATCCCTGTTCGCCTCGCACCTCCTCAACCACGGAGCCAGCCCCCTGTAATTAAGCCCCTAGAAACCAAATGGAAAAAAAGAGGGAAAGAGGTAGGAGGCAGAAAAAAGGGGAGGAATATGTCAAGAGATGGACAGAAGAAGGGCAAGGGCAGGAAGGCCACGGGGGTGCAGTCTCTGAGAGGGTTTCTACAGTTATTTGGGAGGGAAACGAATCCCAGTCTGAGAAATTCTCTTCAGATACCGCTCGCAGTTAAAGTGCTCAGAAATAATTAACCACGAGTTCTGATCTTCACAAAGCAGATATACACTCAGTCCTAATCCTCTGAAGAGGCAGCCGCTCTCATTTAGTCACTGACATTTTACATGTTAATGAACTTAATGTTGTATTCAGTGTGACCCGAAACAAGTCACTCGTGTTCAGAGGTCAGGGCCGAGGGCCTTCTTCACACAGACTCACACAGCAGCAAAGCTGAAGCATCATCTGCATGTTGTTATAAAGCTGCACACCAATAACTTGTTACCGATAATCATTACACACCTCACATCATTCTTTATAACGAGTAAAGAACCATTAATTAAAGGTTAATTATCATTGGCTCTAACTCTACTAGAGTAGCTTTGCATGACTCACCATCTAGTGGAGGTCTTAACATGAGATGGGCGTGGCTTCTGTGCCTGAGATGACCATATCAGGGACATCCTCTCTCTATGACATCATACAGATCCAAGAGTAGAAAAACTGTGATAAACAGAGATTAGAGCAGCCCGCAGCCTCACAGAGATGACCTTATACTGAAATAGAGAATATGAGCATATGCTGATGATGTGTTGTTTGAGGTTTCCTCCATTTCTCCCATGCATACAGATACACTTTAAGGCATAAATGTTGGTTTTATTTAAAGCAAATATTGAATATTTCATGTCTGATAAAATGTGTTTGCTGTTGTTTTTACATTTGTGTATTATGAGCGCTCTCAGGCCAGCTGATCGTCTGCGCTGCGTATTTTTAAAGGAAAGTAAAATGGCCTCAAAGCTTAATAAAACAAAGGAGCTGCTTCCTGTCGGCTGCTCCGTGATACACACACACACACACACAGGAGCTACAGGGAGGTTTCAGGTGGAGGGAAGTACGAGTCTCAGTGGGTTTAATCAACTCAGCACTGAGGAGGAGGAGGAGGAGGAGGACCCTCCTCATCCTGGACTCACTGCTGATGGTGAAACCCTCCCAGACTGAGATAAACTGGTCTGAACTGGAGAGTGAAGGTGTGTGTGTGTGAGTGTGTGAGTGAGTGTGTGTGTTCAGCTGTCTGCCTCCAATGGTGATGTTTGTTTGTGTGCCGTAGTCGCCTCTTTATCATGTTTGGTGGAGAGATCAGTGATGAGTGTTAAAAATGTTTGTTTGATTTATAATTTTTAGTAAAGTTAGCAAATCCAGGAGCGCCCACGTGGCTCAGTGGTGAAGCAGGCGACCACATGTTTAAACCGCGTTGTGGCGCGGGTTTGAGTCCCGGCCTGTTTGCCCGCGTGTCTTCCCCTGTGCTTCAGAGGACATAAACTCACACTCGTTAGTGTGAGTTTATGTCCTGTGAAGCAGGTTATTAGTCTGCTGCTGAAAGTAGTCCCAGGACGTGTCGTTTCCTCCCGTTGGTTAAAAAAAGTGAACAGGGAATATTTAATTTTTAAATGTAATGATGTATTCCTGAGTTCTAAAGCCTTCCTCTATAGTGTCCTCTAGGCTAACACTAACAAACCAAATACAGAGCCAGGAGAGGGCAGCGATCAAAAAAATAAATAGAAATTAACCCTATAATGTTGGGCGATCGCCGCTGAAGCACCTGTTACCTGCCCCTACTAGCTGTGAACAGCTGGTTAACACAGAGCGTACCGTAATTCCACGACCGTTTATCCTAAAATTTCAAACTGTGCGCTTCACAGTCAACATAGAGTTATTACAGTAATTGTTGCTGGAAGTGAGCAAACGGCAGCACTTTTGAAGTACGCTGTGTCACCGACAACATGTTCAGTGTTATAGGGTTAAAGCCAGAAAAGCTCAAATATTCTCTGAGTTTAAAAAAATGTTTTCTCAGATGTAAAAGATGCTAAAAGTGAAGCCAGCGCTGAAGCACCAAAACCTGCAGTTCCTCTAACGTCCACTGGAGGCTCCAGCAGTGAGTCAGTCTCCATAGATTCCCATGTTAAAACTTTACAGCAGAAATAAACACGCGGGTCATCGCAGTAACAGACCCTATGAGAAGGCTGAGCTCCAGTTTGGGTGGATTTTAATTGGATGTTACTGATTAGCAGTATGAGTCTGAGTGACGCTGCAGCCTGATAACAGCTGATAGCTTTGCACGTTACCCGCTCCTCCAAATATGGTCACAACATAGCAGCCAGAATGCTAATGTTGCTAATGCTAGAAAACAATGGGAGGTTATTTTTAATTTACAGTCTGTTCTTACCATGCCATCAAAGCTTAATGGATCAAAGTCATCCAGTCTCAGCCTGACCTTTTCCCTCTGATGCTGCTGGATTTGATGCTGCGACTGTGGTTAAAAAATGGCGACCGGGTTAAAAACCACACGAAACTCAGGTCTGATTGGACGCTTTGTTGCTGATAATCCCCACAGAGGGATGAAGTGCAGGAATGTGTTTAAATTTCCTCACAGGAAGTCTTCGTGCTGTTATTCTCCCCACGATTTCATAGCTATCGTGTCCTGAGCTCAACTTCAGGTGATCGGATCAGATGAACATGAGCAGTCTGTCTCTGACCGCCGCACACGACACGTCATTTTAGACGCTGCTCAAACTTAAAGAGCCGTTACGCTGATTTTACACCAGTTAAAGTGGCTGTGTGGTGACTAAAACCTCCATATTCTAATATTTTACAAATATTCATATTTTAGACATTTTATTATGTTTTTATTTTACCAATATTAATATAGATTTCTTCTTCAGGATTTTATCAGATTTCTTACAGTATTTTTTATTGTGATTTATAGTTTTTGTACATTTTTCATTTCTCATTTTATTACTAATTTTACTGCTTTATTTTCTATTAAAACTGATTTTTATTATTTAAATATATTTCAATTTCTTTTAGATTTTTTGGACATTTTTATTTTTCAGATAATTTATAATTATTTTTGAACATTTTCTTTTTTCTTTTGTACATCAAATTTCTATGAAAATATTTTTTAAAAATTTCATCAATTTATTTCCAGATGTTTTTCCTCCACTATTTTGATATTTTAGCATTTTTTTCCTTTATTATTCTTCCATTTCCATCAAAGTTGCAGTTATTGAAGACTCGTGAAACAAACGTAAAACAAGCAAACAATGAAAAACAAATGTCAAACAAACGTAGTGACGTTCAACAGCCTGAAGACGAAACCCAAACCGTGAATGTCTGAGCAGCCAATCATTAACCAGCCGGACGTTGGGACTTGACGATCCAATCAGCTGCCTCCGTCTCTCAGCTGCTTCCTGTGCCACTTAGCCTCCTCCCCCCCTCACTCCCCTCTACTTCCCCCCCAAACCATCCATCTCCTTTCAGCTGAAGGGAAGCATCCAGAGACCCTCTTCATCCTCGTCTTCATCTCCCATCCCTCCTCTATCCTCCATCTTCTTCTCCCACATACCCCGCACTCCTCCTCCTCCTCCCCCTGCTGGAGGTGTGGGTCAGTGATAAGAGATGATGATGATGATAACTGGGAGCCAGTGCATTACCGCATCGATCGGGGCCTTTCAGCGCCGTTAAAGCGCCCGGCGCTCTGATTGCCGGCACTCGCTCTGACAGGAATCCGATGGCGCTGTCTGTGTGTGTGTTAATGTGTGTGTATGTGTGGAAAGGGTGTGGCCCGGCAGCTGATGGTGTGTGTGTGTGTGTGTGTGTGTGTGTGTGTGTGTGATGGCGTGAATGGGGATGTATGGTGGAGCAGCGTGGAGTCAATTAGCTGCTCCGACAGGAAGAAACAGATGGAGCAGCAGAAGACGGAAATTCGATCCGAAGCAGGAAAACAAAACAAATAAAACCAAATAAACAAAAACGTGAAAAAAGAAAACTGGAAAAGAGTTTTTGTTCAGTCAGCAGGAAACAGCTGATCTCCTCTTTTTGTTGTTTGTGTCGCGACTTTTGTTCATTCCGTCTTTCTTCTTGTTCCGGTTCTTCTCCTCCTTTTCCCGCTGGTTCCCCTCTTTCAGCTCCTCCATCATCTTATATTCTTCTCCTTGTTTTTCTGTTTTTCCTTCTCCTCCTTTTTTATGTTCTGCTATTTTTTGCCTTCTTCTGCTGCTGGTTCTGTTTCTTCTCCTCTTCCTCCTTTGTTTTTCCTTTTTGTTCTTCTTGCTCTGAGTAGCAGTGCTAGTAGTAGAGCGCCTAATTCACAAATCACAGAGAGCCCACCGACAAATGAACAAGTGCAAGTACACACACACACACACACACTCTCACACACACACACACACTCTGAGCAGCAGCAGTGAGGCCTCGGAGGCGTCATTAACTTGAGAAGGCTGTTGTGTCTGTCAGAAGCTAATGAAAATAGAAGGAGGACACACACACGCACACACAGAGCAGTCTTCTCTGTGTGCGTGTGTGTGTGTGTGAGGTTTTAGTGTCTGCGAACTGTATTTTTCAAGTGTGTATGTTTGATTATGTACATTTGTGTGTGTGTGTGTGTGTGAGACGGGCAGCTGCTGCTGCGTGGCGTCTCGCTGCTGCAGCCGAGCGAAGGAGACATTAACTAACTTCTGTTTTCTAATGGAGATTAATGAAGCCAGAGGACAGACACACACACAGAGAAACACACACAGACACACACACACACACACGTGCTGGCAGAGACGTGGTTTCACCTGTCAGGCTGATTATTTGGGGTTATAGTTTGAAAAAGAAGCGAAAAACTGAAATAAAAGGAAAAAGGGAGGGAGGGAGGAGGATAAAGGAGAAACAGGTAAACAAGACAGGAAAGGAATGCAAGACCAGAGAAGGAAGGAAGGGAGAGAAGAATGGAAATAAAGAAATATAAGAACAAAGGAAGGAAGATCAGTGAGAGGAGGATAAAGGAGGGAAGGAGCAGAGAAATAAATATGAGGAACTGAAGAAGATAAAAAAGACGAAAAGGAAGGAAGGAAGGAAGGAAAGACACCGTGAAGGAAGACGGGAAGGATGAAAGGAAGATAGGGGAAAAAAGAGAGAAGGAAGGAAGGGAAATGGGGAGGAGGTGAAAGAAGGGAGGAAGGAAGTTAGGCAGCAGGAAGAAAGAAAAGGAATGAAGGGAAGACAAGGAGGGAAGGAAGGAGGGAGCAGAAAGAAGAGCTGAGCTCAGCAGCTGTTCGTGTTTAACATCAAACAGCTGATTCAGTGACGCGCTCAGTTCGCCGCTCGAGCTTCAGGTCGAGGACGATGCCTCTGCGAGCCGGACCGCCTCCTTCGAGGTCAGCGTCTGTCGTGGGAAATGGAGATCGCTGCGTGTCATTGGCCGGTTCGCCGCCAGCTCCGAGGGAGCGGGAGGAAAACGAAGTGCGTCCCCGGAGACGTTTTGTTTAGATGCTGCGGCTCCACCACAAACTTCCACAGAAACAGTAGAATCCAGAGTAGAAATCCCCTTTAATCTCCGCAGTCTGCAGTGAAACTCGATGGAAATAAGCAGACGCAGATTTGAGCGTCTGACAGACGGGAGAGAGCAGCTTCCTCTGCGGCGTCGACGGCAGATGAATCTCTAATGCTCAGTTCAAAGCGGCGGTTCAGGTCAGCTCCACGTTCATAATCACAGGTGGAGGAAGCTCTCGCTCCTCCATTCCATATTAAAGCTGCTCCCTAAAATAATGTGGAGGGACAGTTTGATGCTGGAGCTCATTTTACTAGAATCTGGTAACAATGAATCAACAACTTTCAGCCATAAATAATATCCACAGGTGCAGGAAGCACACGGGTCCTTTGGCCCGCCGTGTGGGAGTGATTACAGAAAAAAAGATGCTTTGTTCATTTTATCTGAACTTCTTGTTATTTTAGTGACTTACTGAAGAAAGAAGTGAACTGAGACGAGCTGTTTGAGCTCCAGAAAAGCCACCTTTGTTCTCATTGGCCAGTTTCAGGAAGCCTGCTGAGGGCAGCACCCAGCGCTCATAAGCTGAGGTGCTGATGTCAGCTCATTATGAAAGAGAAAAAGAAACCAAGGGAAATAATGAAGAAATGAAATGGAGGAAAGAGAGGAGAAAAACCGAGAAGGGGAGGAGGAGAAAGGAGACGAGGGGACAGAAGGAGACCTGTGAGGTGCTGATGTCATTGTGAAAGGAGAGCCTGAGGGCAGGAAATGACAAAAGCACGGGTCCTGATGACAGGCGGGACGTACCTGCGGATGGCACCTGTACTATCTGCAGGCCCGGGGGAGCTACGGAGGGCGAACTCCACGTCAGTTCCCGGCAGTTTTCTGTGCTGGCTGCGAATCCCTGCAAACACTCGTCCGTGTGCACCTCCCGGCGTGCGATACGCATCCGGGGGGGGAGGTCCGAGTCGGTGCTGGAGTCTAATGGACGGAGTGGTGCTGAACTGGTGGCACTGCTTTTTATTTACCCTCTTCCTTCATGATTTCATTAAAAACAGAGCCTCTCTGTCTCCTGCTGTAATACCTCAGGGAGCCCCAGCAGAGGCCTCCACCTCCCCACTGCTGCTCCTCTGGGACTCCACACCGCCTCCTCCCTCCATCAGCTGATCACCTGCAGGCTTTTCTGAGGCTCCATTCAGCACTTTGTTTACATCACCTTGTTTCCTTCCTTCATCTTTGTCTTTACTGCCTTTTGTTGACCCTACATATCCTTGTTTCCTTACCTTCAATCCTTTCAAGTGTCTCTTTTCCTTCTTTCAGGAATGCTTTTTTTTTTAAATTTCTTCACTTTTCCTTGTTTCCTTCCATCCCTCCCGTGTTTCTTCCTTTTTTCCTTTCCTCTTTCTTTTTGTGCCTCATCCCTTTTTTCCTTGTTTCCTCATGTCAGTTTCCTTCTCTTCCTTCCTTCCTTCCTGTCACATTTCCTTTTCCTAGGTTTCTCTCTTTGGTTTATTTTTACTTCCATTCCATTTTGTCTCCTGTTTCCTTCCCTCATTCCTTATTCTCTGCCTCTTTTTATTCCTTAATTCCTTTCTTTGTTTTTCCTTTTTTTAATCCATCCTCTGTTTTTGTGTTCGTATGTACCAGTTTGTCAGTCACATTATTAGCCGCCATCGCTGTACAGCAGGCTCTCAGATTGGATGTTTCCTCTCCTGTGGGCTGATGGGAAAACAGCCTCTAGCATCGGTGTGTGTGTGTGTGTGTGTGTGTGTGTGTGTGTGTTTTCCTCTCCTCTGGGTACTAACATGTAGAAATGTAGAAGTTGAATGTTTTAAAATTTCCAAGCGTTCCACGACTCACGGCGGCGAAACCAATGAAAAGGCGAACATGACTACAAATGCAGCTCACCTGCAGGAGGATGAATTGCAGGTATAAGAGGCTGCAATGAAAGAAGGAAAGCAGAGGGACACTTGAAAGGATTGAAGGTTAGGAAACAAGGATGAGTTGGTCAACAAAAGGAAAGAAAGGAGGGAAAGGTGAAGGAAGGAAAGGAGGAGAAACACGGTGATATTTTAATTACTCAGAATACAAAAACCAGCTGAGTACACTTTGGGGGAAGGTTGGGGTGGCTGTGGCTCAGGAGGTAGAGCAGGTCACCTACCAATCGGAAGGTTGACGGTTCAATTCCGGCGGGTCACCGGACTGCAAGTTGCAACCCCAAGTTGAGTGTTGAATGTTAGACAATGAAAAAGCGCTTGGATTCATGGAAGTGTGTAAACGTGCTGTATAAGCGCTAAATAAGAACTGGTCCATTTACACTTTAAAGCATTCGGAGACGTTCCTGCTGTTCTGAGCAGGATGTCGGTCATTTGTGACGTCTGCAGTGGACATGAATCTGACATCATCTTCAGGTGTTTCCAGTGAAGGATATGCAGCGGTGTAAAAATAACTACATCAGCTGTTTTCTGCGTTGACCTTCGTTTTTGTCCTTCTCTTTGCTCAGGAGGTGCTGTTGAAGCGAGCGGCCGACCTGGTGGAAGCTCTGTATGGGATGCCACACAACAACCAGGTGAGTGAGCACCTTCACTTTGACCTTTGGCCTCTTCAGATTCAAAGAGTTGGTTAAAATCACCTTGTAACAACTGTAACCATCCATGTGAGGTTTTAAAACCTCAGTGATTGATTATGGTGCTAACACTTCAGTGTGATATACAGAAAAGTTCATGAATCTATAAAAATGTGTTTGATGCTCTCCTGTTGTTTTATCACACCAGCGTGTAGACGTGACCTGCAGATCACTCGTGGGAACCACAGACCTGAGGCTGCTGTATTCACTGTCCGAAAACAATGACTCTCACAAAGTACCTTCCTTTTCTTCGCCCTCTGCGCAGGAGATCATCCTGAAGCGAGCGGCCGACCTCACTGAGGCGCTCTACAGCGTCCCCCGCAGTCACAACCAGCTGCCGTCACTCACCGGCTCAGCCGCTCACTCGGGGATGATGGGCGTGAACTCATTCAGCAGTCAGCTCGCCGTCAACATCTCCGAGGCCTCGCAGGCCGACCAGGGTGAGCGCACGCTGCTACCTGTGATCCTCTGGGGAGGGGATGGAGGCTTCGCGCTTCACACCGCATCAGGAGTGTGTTCAGTAGACTGCATTAGAGACAAATGGAGACCAAGCAGAATTCATTAGAGACCAATAGAGTTTACTATCCCCCAGAGTCCAGCAGAGAGAAATGGTTCCGTATAGTTTAGTAAATTCCTGAAGATGTGTTTGAGTCCACTTTTATTAAGAGTGCGAAAGACCAGCGGACTCTGAGCTGGTGTCTACTGACTCAGTGAAGATCAGTAGACTTCAGTAGAGTTGGAGGAGCCATTCAGCTTTAAGATATCAGCTTTCCTTTGGTCCAGTGTCATAGACTGCAGAGTTCAGGAGACACCAGCAGGCTAATAAAGGCATGAACAGAGCTGAGTAAAGTTCAGTAGAGTCCAGCAAACTTTTTAGGGTCTGAGCGTTCAAAAGACTCCAGTGAACTGAGTGTTGCAGTTTAGCAGACTACAGGAGACTGTGATAGACGTCAGTAGACTTTGGTAGAGTTTTCATCTCTGAACAAACGTCAGTAGAATTCAGAAGAGCCCGGTCAAATTTAATACACCAGACTCTATTTGGCCCAGTAGACTCTAGTAGATGGCAGGAGAGACAGTATACTCGACCCTTTAACACCAAGCTGTCGTCGCTGATTAAAAACCTTTAACGTTTGTGCAAGCGCGTTCTGAATTACCGTAATTACGCGACAGTTTGTGCAATCAGACAAATTACGGCCAAGGTGTGGTTATTACGGTAATCTCACTCGTGCTGTTGCAGGAAGCCCGCGAACGCCGGCATGTTTGAAACACGTCGTCTCAGTGACGATGCGCTCGGGTTAGCACAGCTGAGTACGTCTAGCACTTTTTTTTTCCCAGCGTTGAAGATGTCACAAGACCTTTAGAATAGTTCATAGAATTCAGTGGAATTCAGTGGACATGGCTTCCATGTAGTCCAGTAGAGTTTAATAGACTTTAAATTTCAGTAGAGTCCCACAAACATGAGGAAAGTCGACTTCAGGTTAAGTAGAGTTCAGCAGAGTTAGACAGAATTCATTAAAGTTTACACATCTGTTCATTCGAAAGCTACACATCCCAGTTTGTGTTGACGCCAGCTTCCACACATCAGACGAGGCTCCAGGTCTGTGCAGTACTCCACCTTTATTGTTTTTGCAAGTATCAGACAGGCAAAACAAACGGGAGCGTGTTCTCGAGAAAAACTTGTTCCTGCAGGTTTTCGGGCAGCAGTGGAAATCAGATACATCTCGGTCCTTGTTAGCGGATACATTCGGTCCGCCGCAGCTCTGTGGATTCGTTATCCTCAGTGTTTCCTTTCAGCAGTCGGTTCTGCTTCTGTCAGAAACGCTGAGGAAAACGTGCAGCAAACAGCTTGTGAACGCGTCGACAGGAAGCAGATCGAGCTGCTTTTACTCCCCGGACACCCCCCCTCCACTTCCAGCACAAACCATTGCCTGGTTTTCCCATCGGCCCGGCAGCGAACACCTTACAGGAATCTATGAGGTCATGGGAAACGAGGTAGCAGCCATGCTGAAAATTCATAACTCCGGTCCGGTCGGAAACATTACACCGAGGATCTAATGCCGTCCTCCCCGCTGTTATAAAGTATGAAATGGCTCTGTGTGCCCCTCGCAATTATCCACCGTGATTAAAACATTAATAAAAACAGCAGCTCCCGAGCCCAGGCCTTATCAGGCGGACGAGGCAGGTAATTTACAGCTCCAATTCAGAAGAGCTCGGCCTGCTCAGCATCGGGTCGTCCTCCTCTGCAAGATGAAGGCTTTTTCCTCTTTCTTTGTCAGAGTTTAGAGGGTCACCGGGGGAAGTCTGATACCAAGAAAAATACGCCCCAAGAATCTTTTTTAAAAAATATTTTACTGAATTGAACTGCTGCTTTGAACCCATTTCAGCCTTATTCATAACTTTGCATGCAAAGATCACAGAATCATGGTTAATGCTTAAATAAGCTTTTGGTGCTAAGTGTTTTTAATGTACTTGAATCAATTACAAACCCAGAACAGTATTAGCATTTCATATATTAATCTCATGTAACCTGCAGGCTGCTAAACTGTGGGCAGTTTTAAACAACAAATAAAAAATAAAATGAACATAAAACTAAAATAAACACAATGTGCATGTTTAAGACGTGTGTGGGCGTTTCCCAGTGAATTATCTAAATACCTCCATTTACCCCCTGACCTAGCTAGCTTGTATATAAACTTTTATCCATCGGTAAATCCTGTAATGGCACAAAGGAAAGTTCCAAATGCTTACTTTGTACAGTAATGGCTAACCTGGGGGTGGTTAGCCAGCTAGCTGTGATTTGGTTAAACAGCTCTACGTGGCTTTGGTGGCTTCAGCAGTTGTTGCCTTTATACTGACACTCGGCATCTATGCTGCTCTCTAAGCTACAGCACGTATAAGAGAGCAACAGCAGGGCAGAAAGGCCGGATTTAAGAAGTGATTTTAAATTAAAATTTCAGAGCTGAGGTTAAACACTCTAAAATTAAAGTGACAAAAACAGTCAATAAATAACATTTTAACTGATAAAGGAGGAATAAACTCATTTGACTTTTTTAGACACAAGTCGTTAATATTTGTAATTAAAGACGTCCCAAACGGTCGGCCTGCGGGGACCCGCCCACTGTCCGTTAACCAGCTCATCAGCAGCTAACGCGCTTCCACGTCAGGCTTCAGTGTGAACGAGCTCCAGGATGTGACCTGTATCCGATCTGCTTCCCACGCTGCTGTGGCGAAAATGGACAGGGAGCGGGAATGCACCAACACAAACACCACCCAACACTCACAGGCTGTTTTTCTTTTATTAAAGAACAGTCCTTACATTTAGTGTGAGCACTCGGCCGCTCCCTTGACTCTGCTTCTCCACATGTGTTTCCCATCGCCGCCTCTCCTCGCCCTCGTCCCCGGGCAGCGCTCCATCAGCTGCTCCTGCTGGGAATTGCGTTGGCCTGAAAAGGGAAGTTAGGGGAAAGGGAAGAGGGTGGAGGGTGGGGGGGGGGGAGA
>JAVDPK010002441.1:0-11152 GCA_034780415.1 Cichlasoma orientale
TGCGTTGTCGTGCATCACTGCTGACGAGGGAGAGTGACGTCACTCTGAGGCTGAGGCTGCTTCATTCATGTCTGCATTGAAAATCGACTCGGTGTGTTGCTCCCACAGTGATGCGGTTGTGGAGGATGTAGAGAAACATTCAAAGGATGAAGGAGACAAAGACAGAGATGAGAATAAGCAGACAGAAGTGAAAGAAAATCAGAGAGATGGACTGAAGAGTAAAAGAACACCCACGGAGAAAAAGCGAGTCATGAAAGAGGCTGAGAGAGTGGGGTCAGCTGGAGAAAGAGCAGCTGAGTTTGTGAACTTGTAGCTTTTTCCCTGGTTTGGGTTCTTTTCACACAGAAGAAACTCCAAGCGAACCAGAGATTGATTTAAATGGACTAAACACTGCAGCTGTGAAAAGACCCTTAAATCAAGTAGAAAACATTAAGCTGGTGTTACTGATGACAAAACAAGACACTTTGTTGCTTTGTGACGAAGTCTTTGCTTGTGGAAAAACGAAGCCTCTGTAATGTATGAGCAGAAAAAGCTCGTGGAACGCACATTCATGCACTTTGCACTCATGTTCAGGACATTTACCGCCACGATTTGTCGTTTGATGTTTGTGTGAAGGACTGATGTGCTACCCATAAAGGCAAGAACATAAAGTGCGTCTGTACAAGAGGTGGGCCGTGATGAACTGCAGTGGTTTGCACACATTAGCTCTAAAATAAGTGAACAATGAGGGAACACAGTGGGGAATTTCCGAATGCTTCCCTGTAAGGCAGGGATTATATTTGGTAACAGACGCGGAGAAATGTCAGAGTTGGATTTGGAGAAACGGGCGATGATCAGCTCTGCAGGTACGATTTCTCTGTGTAAGGCTTATTTAGTGACTTCCAAATACACGACAATTGTACAGATGGTACAGTCCAAGTTCTACAGTATTACTTATTGTTTATGTTGCTGTCTTGGATTGGGAAGTTCCCAGACTCAAATCTGGGCACTCAGGATTTCCGATGTCCCACTTAAAATGGAAACTAGCATTAGCTCAGTTTGTGTCCAATCATGGTTATAATGTCATCATAGGGCCCGCTGCTTGCACTTAAACTGGGCGATTTTATAAATAGTCAAGTTTGCTAACGTGCTAATGTTGCTAACATGGCGCTATAATGAAAAAGTTTAGTGAACGAGCAGCGTTGCAGCTGCCGCTGACTGCCTGCACGCGTCTTACAGATTTGATATCAGGTAAAGCTGAAACCTGCCGCCTCTTCCACCTGTTTTCTGCCGCAGGTGTAGCCACTGCAGTGACGTCCGCTCCAAACTGGCGAGTTTCTTTGAGCCGCCCAGTGTAGAAAATGTCAGAAAAAATGAGCATCACAGTTTTCCAGGTGACATTTTCAGATACCTATTTTCATCTGACAGACGAGAAGAAAACGTTTCAATTTTCAGAGCTGAAGAAACCTCAGGAACCTCAGAAGTGTGTCGCTTTATCAACGCTTTTATCGATTTATTTCCTCTGCTACATTTTTCAGCATCACTTTTATAATGAGCGCCCTCCAGTCTGAGTTTACCGGGACGTCTTTGTGGGCGTGACAGAATAGTTAGTGAGTTGAAGATGAAGACAACAAGCAGCACTGATAATAAAACTAAAATGATAAAGTTAGTTGCAGCCCTGAAGCAATTAAATGTTACTAACTTATATTTCACGTTCTTCAACAACCTTTCATGCAGCTGCAGCAAAGTTCTCCCCTCTGTGGTAAAAGACAAAACCTGTGAATGAAAAACAAAACTTTTAGTTTATTTCTGCTAAAGGATAATCAGTTCATTCCAGCCTAGCAGATTTCCTGTTAATGTGCCCGTGCAGCTTTGCAGCTTTGCAGCTTTGCAGCTTTGCATTGTTCACCTCCAACTCACCGATTTGGAGGAGCGAGCAGTTGCACACATCGAGTTAAGCAAACATTGGAAGCGGTTGAACTTTTTGGGAATGTTGTTGTGAGACTGCACAGATATCTACAGCGGAGGTACAGGTGGAAAGTTGGCATTAAATAAATTAGAATTGTCCTTTTTTAATTAATAATTAGTGCACCAAAAGTGTATTAATCTGCAGAAATAGTCCACACCTAATACACTGTTCCTGTTGGATAGAAGCTGGTGGAGCTCAGTGGGTTTGAGAGAGAGGCTGTTGAATGCATCATAGAAAAAAAATAGACTTTATCCTTTAACATAAAACATCAGGCTGGTTTTCTTACAATGATAAAGCAGATGTAAAAAGCAGACAAACTCAAATCTTTGATATGAGACTACAGTAATTAATATTTTCCTGCCATCATGCCGCACAGTTCTGCTGTTTAAGCGATGGTTTAGTATGGCATACTTTGCATAGAAGCTGA
This sequence comes from Cichlasoma orientale, assembly GCA_034780415.1. NCBI lineage: Eukaryota > Metazoa > Chordata > Actinopteri > Cichliformes > Cichlidae > Cichlasoma > Cichlasoma orientale. Next base: position 2,376 of record JAVDPK010002441.1, read on the forward strand.
AACAAACAAATAGCCAAATGTTTTATATGTTGGAGGCAGATTTGTTATGTCTAAAGCTTTTGTTGTTGTTTTTGCCTTTTTTTAACACCTCCCATGGGGTCTCGGGGCTCTTCTGCTTCCCGTTGCAGATGTAAACTCCGTGAATCTTTCACTTAAGCCGCAGACATCCGTTTGCCGACTGCAGCTCGGCCTTTCTGGCCTTTCAATAATTTCCTGGTCTGACGGAGTCGGTGGCAGCTTTTATCGCCCCATCTGTGGCCGATGTCAGGGAGGAAGCGAGCGTTCAGAGGAGTGCAGGATGACAGATAACGAGCCAGTAAACGGAGGCGTTTTCTTTTGCACAGAGCGTCCCTGAGAGCGATTACATGGCAACCGTGGAAAATGTCCAAGGACAGCTTGGAAGAGAGGATCCTGGCTGCGTGCCCTCCTGTTTTCTCTCGTGTTTGTCCCTCTGGTCTTTTTTTAATTTCCCTGAGAGTCTGTCTGTCTGTCCCTTTTGCCCTCCTCTCTTCATCTTTAATTCTTTTTGATTCTCTCCCTTCGGTCTCCTTTGCCTCGTCCTCTCTCCAGATTTTTTTTTTTCCTCTTCTTCGGCCATCGTGGGTTTTTTCACTCCGCTGCGGCCATCCGTCCAACCCTTGTGAACAAAACACCTCAGCGAGTGCCAGCTTGGCACAAAGGTTTACGTGGACTGAAGGAAGAAATGATTAGTATCTCTACTGAGGCCAAGGTCAGGGTGGCTTTCTTTTGTTAGCCTGTGCTCAGTGAGTTCCTTTATCAGATTTCTCTTCCTCTTCATCATCAGTTTTATTATAACCGATTAAAATAACGGAGAAATGAACGAACCCAAAACACTCATTTAAAAGCAGCGACTGCGTTTCCATCAGCCTGAGCTTTGAAATTCATGCTGCTTATCAGTAACGTGTTAAACAAGCAATTAATATGAGGATTATTCACGAGCAGCAAATGAGCTTTTACACAATGTTTAGTGTAATGATAGAGTCTGAACTTCGTTTAATGCCACTGAGTGCTGGAATTAATTAGTTTTGTTGAATATTGAGTGGAACAGCGAGTGTCCTTAAAGTCACGCTTATTTCAGCAGCACCTTTAAAAACAGTGTTCACCAAAGTGCTGCGCACCTAAAATTACCAATAAAACATAAAATGACAAAGTTAAGAAAGACAACATAAAATAAGAAAAACCTGAGTGAAAGCAGCACGAATAACGTACTCGCCTGATTTAAAAGAAAATAACGGTCTAATTAAAAAAAGTTTACTCCTAATTTAAGTGTGTTTTTTCTGTGTTTTCTCTCTTCAGACCTACGCTCACCATGACGCAGAGGAACCTGACCGGAGGCTGTAACGTCAACTGCGGCTGTAAAATCCACGAGTACGCTCCGGTCTGCGGCTCCGATGGCATCACGTACTTTAACCCCTGCCTGGCCGGCTGTAGCAGCGTGGCCAACGACAGCACCGGGGTGAGAGGTTACGATGATGAGGGCTGTTTTACAATGTCTTAAATGTTCAGTTTGAAGTGATATGGAAGGAGGATGTTTTTAGTTTTGGTGTGTATCTCCATCACGAGCTTGGTGTTGAATTATATTCATTTGAAATGTTTTAAAAAGAAAAGCAGCAGACTTACAGTTAGTCTGTTATTACTGATAAAGTGGCAGCGTGACAGGTTCTGATCCAGTCATTATGCGTGATGCAGTGTGTGTGTGTAATAAAGTGCTTAGCAGCATGTGGTTGGAGAGACTTTAGGCTTTAACAGATTTACAGTCCTGGGGGGAAAAAGAAAAACTGTCCCGAGCCTTGTAGTGCCAGCCCCGAGACACCGGTACTGTTTCCCACCTGGCGGGGGATCAAACAGACATTTGCAAAGGTGAGTGGGGTCACAGGTGATGTTACACTCATGCTGGATGCAGGTCTTTGAAGGCAGGTAGCTGGGTGCCAGCAGTGCTTTTACGACCTGCCGCAGGGCCCTTTGGTTGGCCACGGTGCAGCTACCTGCTCGTGAAGACGGGGTTGTGTCTACATTTGTTGGACTTCATGTAATCTACCATCAATTCTTTGGTGTTTTTAACATCAAGGTCAACGTTGTTGTTAGAGCGTCATGTGACCAGATGTTGGATCTCCTCTCTGTCTCGTTGTTATTAGACGCAGGCACTCAAGGTAGGTTTGAGAAGGTAATAAAGGCCCTTTATTGTACAGGGATGAAGACGTTCTCAGGGGGAAGTCTAACTGCTGTATCTGCTTCCACGAGCACCGGCGCTTTGAGGGACACCACTGGCACGCCTGCATTTCCTTTTGTTTTAGATTTGTTAATATTTGTTAGCACTTTAAAAGTTGATGAATGTGTCGCTTAATTTAACCAAAACTGCAGAATCTCAGAAACGTCACCTTCATTTCAGCGTTTACATTGCATTACAAGGTTCCTGACGGTCCGTGCTCCATTTGCCCTCCAGATCCGGAACTACTCCGACTGCGCCTGCGTTCAGAGCCGGCAGGTCATCACGCCGTCGACCGGCGGTCAGGGCAGCAACCAGCTGCAGCTCGTCATTGTCAAGACCTACCTGAACGAGAACGGCTACGCCGTGTCGGGGAAGTGCGACCGCACCTGCAGCACGCTCATCCCCTTCCTCATCTTCCTCTTCATCGTCACGCTCATCACTGCCTGCGCCCAGCCCTCCGCCATCATTGTCACGCTCAGGTATGCCTTTAATGAATCGCTCATCGTGAGGTGAACATGATTTCAGATTTAATGTTTATTCCACCAGAGCCAAAGAAAAATCATCTATGGCTTTGATTCTCATTTCCTGCAGACCAGCTCTTCTTATGACCAATCAGAAGAAAGTTCTATTGGAATTTTCTTTTTTTTGTAGGAAATCCAAGTGTTCAAAAAAACTTTACTGTAAGAGGGCAATGTAGGAAAACTGTAACACACACTCATTGCACTGGTATGTTGTGGTGAAGGGAGAGCGAAGGCAAAAATGTTGATTTAATGGTTGATCTACATTCCCACACTTACCAAATGACCGTGAGCTCCGGGTAGTGACCGAAAGAATGAGATTGAGAACACAGCCCTCATCTGAGGGGTGTCTGGGCCCAGCCTTAGAGAGAGGGTGAGGGGCTCAACTGCACTGAAAGGACCCAGTTGAGGTGGTTCAGGCTTCTGACTTGTCCCACGCTACTTTGACCGGTTGGTTAGCCGTCACCAGTTTGTCTGCCTGTATCTGGAAGTCCCACAGGATCTTAGCTCGGTGATTCTCGACCATCCGTGGGGGCGTATCCCATTTTGACCTCCTGGACTTCCAGGTCATACTCGGCACAGATGTTCCTGTATACTATCCAGCCACTTGGTTATGGCATTCCATGTATGCCCTGCCTGCTAGCATCTTGCACCCTGCTGTTATGTGCTGGATTGTCTCAGGGGCATCTCTGCACAGCCTGCACCTGGGGTCTTGCCTGGTGTGGTAGACCCCAGCCTCTATCGATCTTGTGCTCAGAGCTTGTCCCTGTGCTGCCATGATTAGTGCCACATCTAAGCTATTAAAGCCTGCGGGCATCAAGCTTGTTATCTTTATCTGATTACGAAGCACTCCCGCTCGCCTCCAAATATGGTGACGTCCGTCTGCAGAGTCAGCAAACTCTGAACATTTTTATCGGATCTGGCGGCCCACCCTCTTCGATGTCGCAGTGTCCGCTGAAATTAAAGTTAATTTAGTTCATGTTTGAAAATAGCTGCCCAAATAAACGTCTGGGGGAGACATCAGCTCTTCAGCTTTTATTCTGGCTTTGAGGTCTGACTGCTTCATCCTCTGTGGGAGACCAGTTTCCAGAATTTATCCTCCCGTGTGAGGTCTGAGAAACATTTCAGTTTGTTAAATGCTGAACAGGATGAACCAGAAATCAGCATTTACACAATTTTGTACATTGAGTTTTCACTGAACAAATACTTAGTAGCTTAAGCGGTTACTTTATTTGGTTCCTATCGCCCTCTTTTTCCGCCTTCCTCACTCTCCACCCGTCTGTGGTTTGCAGGTCTGTAGCGGAGCAGGAGCGGCCGTTTGCTCTGGGAATGCAGTTTGTTCTCCTCAGGACTCTCGGTGAGTGGAAACTAAACAGAGAGAAGTGCTCGTCTTCTTCTTTTATTTTGCCATGAAAAAGGTTGAAATTAAATAAAGGCCATCAGCAGTGTTATTTGTGGAGCTCGTTGGCAGAGAGGGAGAGATGAGCGTCGGCTGAACGAACTGATTGTAGACGCTCCGCTGACCAATGAGCTGATTTAGTGACTGAGAATAAAATGTTGTGGGTTTATTTAATAATTTTTTTGTTGTTGTTGCTTCTTTAATGTCTCAACATGAGTTATCCTGAATAACTAGACAAAGAAAGGGAATTAGATTTGATGCATGGGGCGTTCAGGGAGCGATGGATTATTTAGAGGCCAATTAGAAACTTGGGGTGTGGAATTTGGGCATTAATCAGGCGATGAGGAAAATGAAGGACAGTGTGTTACACATTATAAAATCCAGGATGGCACTTCAAATTTTCTGCTGCAATTTCATAAAAGTCCTGCAGCTTAATTGGAGTAAAATAAGATGTACTCACGGCTCTTCTCACGAATGTCTTTTCCCCCCTCCCTCGACCCTGTATTTTTACTCCCTCTGTTTTTTCTTCCATGTCATCTTTCTGGTCTGCTCATCTCCTTCCTTCCCCACCTGTTTTCGTCTTCTTCTCTTCTCCACTCAGCCTACATCCCGACTCCCATCTACTTCGGCGCTGTCATCGACACCACCTGCATGCTGTGGCAGCAGGACTGTGGCGTCCACGGCTCGTGCTGGGAGTATGACGTCACCTCTCTGCGCTTCGTCTACTTCGGCCTCGCCGCCAGCCTCAAGTTCCTTGGCTTCCTGTTCATCTTCCTCACCTGGTACTCCATCAAGTATAAAGAGGAGCGGGTGGAGCGCTGGCTCAAGCGCCACCTGTCGCCCGTCGACACCGTGGGCAGCCTCGTCTGCCATCCTGGTGGCCACAAGGGCCACGCCCGCACCCGCTCCTGTCCCGTCAACATCCCCAGAAGCGACCCCAACGCGCTGCCCGCTAATGCTCCGCCCCGCGCCGGCACCCTGAACCGTGGCGTTAGCACCCAGAGTTGCCCCGGCCAGGAGCTGAAAGCAATAACTCCCCCTCCTCCTCCAGCGGCTGCACCTTCACCTGCAGCAGCGCCTGCCCCCGCACCGGCCCGATCACTGGAACACGTCTCAGTCCGAGCCTGAGCTCCAGAAAGGGGGCGGGCGATGAGGCAGGTCTTTCCCACTGACTTCTCATTTATTCTGAAATCCAGTCAGCTGGACTTTTAGCCGCTGTCAGAAGGAGGTCTAACTAACTGTGGAGGTCCTGCTCGCATCTCAAATCTCCGATTGGCTGGTGAAACACTTTGTCTGCACCACTGAACCACGTGGGCCGGGAACCTTCAGGTTAGAGGTCCCGATTTGTTCAGACCGGGTCGAAACATCTGCTCGGTTCGTGGGAATGCGGACGGAAGCTCAGTTTCTCTGCTTCGAGATGGAAGGAAGTTCATCGCTCATAAACCCCACCACCGCCCCTCCACCCGTACCTTGGCAAATGTGCCTTCTGTCACCACGGTCCTCACATGTATAGTACAACACGCTGACAGACAGACTGTGGTCACCTTGTAGGAGTCGCCTGAACAGATACCTCAGCTTCGCCGACCCTCCCGGCTCACCCCCACCTTACGTCTGCGTGCGTCGTCTTCGTTTGCGATTTTCTTTCGAGCCATTTTTGTTCTTCATGTCGGCGCTTTCGCTCTGAAAAAAGAAACAAAACCTTTGGAAATGTGATACACAACCGTTAAAGTGTTAAGAACTGGAAACCGATGGCATGGTGCTAGGTGAAAAACAAATTTTTTTTTTGTTCTTTTTTTATTTTTTAGGGTTGAAAACACTTGAAAAAAAACCCCAACAGGTCATTGGGCTGAGCAGCTTGGCATGCACAGAATGCATTCCTGTCCGATGCAAGGCCTCTTGTTGCTCCCCTGACACAATGACACGCAGTATTACCGCTGGAAGTCGGATTGTTTTTGCTTTTTCCAGCTCCATACAATGCATCCATACATCCGAGCCCTGACTGGTAGCCTGTGATAAGCAGCTTAACCTGGAGGGGTGGAAAAAAAAAATAGAAAAAAAAAGGATCGGCGTTTTCCTGCTGACCAAATTCCCGGCGAGCCAGTGGGGATGGTCCGAACGACTGGAAGAAGAAGGAAAGAAACAGTTGTTGGCAGACTGCATTTCAGGCTCAGTGACTTCCTTCCACTTACTAACAGCAACACCCACATTTGTACTCAACATGTACGTAGGATGGCGAGTAGCTGACCATCATGTAGAGGTCCTAGTGTAGTCATCTGTTCCCTTTGTCTGCTCCGGAAACGAAAGCGGCGTCTGCAGATGGAACCTGTGTGTGTGCACCGTGTTGGTTTATTATCAATATTAACAGTGGTCCTGGTGTATTATGGGTAATGACCTTCTCGCCTGCCGGAAAGTGAAGCGCAGTTGTCTTTGATAGATGTGAGTCACAGCGATGTGTGGAAATAAGAGGAAAATAAGGCAGTTTCAGTTTCCAGGGTTGAGAAAGTAGAGAAAAGGTCACCGGTTCGATCCTGCAGCTAATGATCGTTCTCTTTGATCTAAAACAAGGTTAAAAAAAAAAAAAAAGTGAACCAAGACAACTTCTCTGAGCTCAGAATCCATCCATCCGCTTCAAAATCACATCTTTAAATTTCTTTTGTTCAACCCAAAGATGTTTTTAGCAATATGAAAAAGCTTAAACTATCAAATGTGTAAGCCTATTAGGCTCGTTCCCAGCTCCATTGTTTTACTCTTGGACCCGCCTGCAGTAGCTTTGCATGATTCAAAGTTTATAATAATCCTTCTTTGTCTCATATTGGGCCTTTGTGGAGCCCCTCGGTTCATCCACGGTTCCAAATAAGCTGGTTCAACTTTTAAGCCGGTGGTTCTTAAACTTCTCCTGGCGTGACTCAGAAGGGAGAAAAGGTTTGCAGCCCTCACGCTATAATTTTTAATCAGTTATTAAAAATAAAAGTAGGATCTATACTGAAGGTCAATACAACAGCATCAGCAAAATTTTTGTTTCTTTTCTCTTAGAAAAACTGCTTTAAGCCGGCTTTCTTCTGGTTGGCTGCCCCTCAGAAGGTTTGAACGGCAGGTGGGCGGGGCTTCGGTCTCACACCCAGAGCGGTGTTGTCTGAGAGGCCCATATTAGGGACTTCCCTCTCACTGACATGAGCATTCACCATTGCAAGAGCTTACATATGGCAAAACAGATCAACTTTAAAAGGCCTCAGACACATTTTTGATTTTGCCAGTTTAGGTCTAGTATTAAATTTAACTCCACCAATTGTGACACAAAAAAAATAATATGAAGTAATTTTTCACTATGTTGGGGTTTTAAAAGGTGGATTTCATAAAACAAATGCAAAAATCTGGCATAGATAGAATTTATTGCAACCCATGAACTCCATGAAACACCTGAAGTTTTTTCAATATAATGTGGCGCTTTCAACCATATCAGGTGACCTTCATCAGCAGCAAACTGGAGTTGTTAAAAATTCCTGTTTTATCCAAACATTTTAAAGCCTCTCGATCAGTCTTTGCTCTGAGGTCACTTTTCACCTGGGAAATATGGACACCTGATGAAACACATCCTCACCTTCATCCTCCTGTTTGGCTCTAACGGGCCAGCAGTTCACTGAATAAACATCATGGTGTTGAAATTAACACTTTAAACTGGCCATTGCAACCATAAACTCGTCAGTAGAGTGTTTAGTGACCTCTTAGACAAAGAAGAAGCCGAATACAGTCAGACTTGTTTCTGCAACCAGAGGCGTCGCCCCCTGCTGGTCATTAGAAAGAATGCAGGCTTGAGGTGCAGCCTGTGGATCGTGTGCTGACTGAAAGCTCCACAACTGCTACTAAATGGACTAAACATGATCACGAGTCAATAAAAATATAAATTACTTGTAACAAACTGATTTCAAGAATACAAATGAGAACATCTTTGGAACCACAATTTTAGACATTTTTGTGTGTTTATTTGTATTTTTACAGCGGACACAAAACTAAAATCTTCTAATCTTATAGTCTCAGAAAAATCTGGGGGATTATTTTTTAGAAGTAGCAATTCAGGCACACTTAAAGTTTGTTCTAAAAGTAAAGTAGCTAAAATTTGTGATTTAGCAGCTCAGTGGAAACAAATAAACAAATAAACTTGCATTTTTTAATCATAAAAGAAACGATTGCAAACATTTCAAAAATGTACCATCATCTTAAGCCACATATAAATTTTATCTTTCCCGGTTTCATGGTCACACGCACACTCACACTGATGATTATTTGCTTCCACTGCGGCTGCAGGCACAAGCTTTTCTCCTCCATCTAGAAAATGTAGGTGAGCTAGTCCAGGGTATTTCTGAGCTTTAATAACAGAAACATAAATTTAGAGTTGGCTCGGCGTTCACAGCGGAGCGAGTCACTGACGTGAGAGCGTCTCGTTACAGATCCCGTTTTTATTTTACCCTCTGAAAACTCTGACCTCAACAACAGCACCGTGTTTGGGTGTGAGGGTGTGCTGCCTGTGGAGGTTCAGTGGTATATGTGCTTTTACTTTATGTACACACACACACACACACACACACACACACACACACACACACACACACACACACACACACACACACACACA
>JAVDPK010002441.1:13653-29651 GCA_034780415.1 Cichlasoma orientale
CATTCCATGAAGCTCTCTACACACTGTTCTTGAGCTGATCTGAAGGCCACATGAAGGTTGGAGGTCTGTAGTGATTGGCTTTGCAGAAAGTTTGCGACCTCTGTGCTCTATGACCCTCAGCATCCACTGACCCCGCTGTGGCTTACCACTTCGTGGCTGAGTTGCTGCCGTTCCCAGTTGCTTCCACTTTGTTATAATCCCACCAACAGTTGACTGTGGAATATTTAGCAGAAAGGGAATTTCAGTTCCTGAAGGCTCTGGATGTTGTAGGGCTGTCATGGTTGACACACCTCTCCAATGCTGTGTGAAGATCTGGGGCAGAGCCCCTGGATTGGCAGACTGGGGTGGTGGTCCCCATCTTCAAGAAGGGGGTCCAGAGGGTGTGCACCAACTATTGGGGATCGCACTCCTCCGCCTCCTTGGGAAGGTCTATGGCAGGGTGCTGGAAAGGAGAGTTTGTCCATTAGTCAAACCTCAGATTCAGGAGGAGCAGTTCGGTGGAGATTGACGGATTGATTGGGGAGATCTCTTGGCGACCTGACCCTGGCTCTTTAATTGTTAGATACACCAATACTGTCATTTTTGTGCAATGAAGCTGAACGCTTTCAGTATTTCAGACACTTTTGTGTTAACAGGTTTAAAGTTCCAGAAATTCTGACTTGACGTAGAGTATCTCAGCCACAAATAAGAGTGTCCTAACACATATTTAAACTCAGCCATGCAGGTGGCCTCAGCATTTCATCCTCCAGCTTCAGGATTTTCCCAGGTCGCCTCCCTCGTGAACAGGAGTCGTTTACCTCCATGTGTCGCATCACGTGTGCCATCATTTTCAGACTGTGACCACAGAGACTGAATCTGTACGAGCTCCTTCAGGCAGATGTAGGTTTACCTTCTTATTTTTTAAAGAAAAAAAAAATCAGTATTGTATTTATTTCCAAAAAAGTGTTTTTGACTGACCGAACGATCGCACTGATGAGAGGCAACATGTAGATTTGTGGATGCACTGTTTACAGATGCCTTGGATACTTGACTTCTGTCAATAAAAATGTGAAGAAAAAAATAAATAAAACTGGATTACAGAAAGTGCTGGTGTGTGTTTGTGTTTTTAGCTCCACCCTCTTTTCCAAATATGGTCACTTCTGGTTCCAGGAGGAAGAAAAAAGAAAATCTGAGTGGTCACCTCCATCTTTTATCTGCAGTCTATTTTGTCACACGCAATTGAAGAAAAAGGCCAACTACACAACCTTTAACATTTTAATGATTGTTATACAGACAGGCTTTTAATTAAAAAAATACCACTGGGCTTGCAAAGCATGCATGAAGATATGTACACTTCCATTTCAACTCTTCTCTCCCCGGCAGCAGCTTTTCAAGAGCAGCGTTCACTAAACCCAAATCTTCTCGTGTAAATGCTGCAGATTTATGGCTCGTTTTAACAGTTCTTCACTCTCTTTTGAAATCAAACGCATCGTTCGGATCTCGATCTGTTATTATAATATTAATCCATGCAAACTTTTAAGACACTGAAGTAATCATGAACAATTTAAAGAGTTTGACTTTGTCTCCTTTTGCTACGATCTGGTGTGTAAGCTCAATACTGGCCAAACGATCCTCTGTGTGGAGTCCAAGAGCTCATTTCCTTTGCAGTGACTCAACCCAAGCATAAGAAAATGATTTAAGTAAATGTTATGCTGGAAAAAAGGCATTAATACCCATTTAAAATAAAAAAAAATAATAAAAAATGTATAATTAAAAGTTTTAAAGTGACCGTAATAGTTTGAATTATGGCTGGATGCTGATAAGGACCTCCGGAGCACGTGCAGAAGGCTGATATCAGAGCGTGAGCGGCGTCCGTGGACGTGAACATACAGGAACGCCTTCGGAACAAATACAAACTAAAATGGCTGAAGGTGTAAGGCAGAAGTTTCCCCCTCAGCAGCACAACAGGAGCAGGAGGAAAGAGAAATCCCTCCATCTTCAGAAGCAGAGATCCTGAGGAGAAGAAAACTGCACATCAGGCCAATAACTTGGATACGGATGCTGCCTTTAAGTGTCTGTTAGTACTGATTCGTACCTGTTAAGTCACTTTTGTAATGAGCCCTTTTTCACATTCATGTTTATCATCCAGTTCCTCGTCAGAGTCTGAACGCAAGAGAGAAAACAGCAAATTTATATAAATACAACAGAAAATTTAAGAACATAAAGGACTGCGGGAGCCAGGATTTTAACTGCCAACCTTCTGATTAGCTGACGACCGCTCTAAACCCAGAGCAAGGCACACAGACTCCACTCGGGCTGCCCGAGCATATGCGGCAACTCATTTTCAATTTTCTATCCTTAGTGACAACGATGGCATCTACAGCTGATTTAATAGCAGAAAATTCCCTTCGCTCTTATTTTGAAAATTCCATCACTGCTAACCAGCAAGCCCAGCACTTCCTGTCTTGTGTAAGTCTCTCCCAGCCTGTACTGTGTGTATTTTAGTTTTATCTTCCTTTGAAAACTCAGCTGGGCTGCTGCCAGCACACCTGTCCATGTTTGTGACGGGTCAGCTGCTACCAGATGAGACTCGTACCGTGGGGTCCACCCAGAGACTCGCTGTAGAGGCAGCTGATTAATTAGTTTGTCACATTTTACTCAGTAAATCAGATCTCTGCAGAGGAGAAATCTCCTTTCATTGAGCACATGGATGCGTGCGCACACACTGCCTTAAACACTGAAGGATCTGCGTTGCTTGTTTCTGGGTGTGAAGTGCAACGCTGGAACCAGGAGGTGATTGGACTTTAACACCTCTGGGTTTGCAGGATAAAACAAAAATCTCAGGCAGAAATCTGAAAACCCGAGCAAATAATATTTAAATTAACCGCGTGACTTCAGAGCAGGACGGACATTGTGCGTCTGTACGCTCCGGTCAGGCTCAGACTGGTGTGATGGAGCAGTGAGAAGCAGCTGAGGTGATGTTTTTGGGTTTGATGCCAGCATGAGGAAACAGACCTGCCAAAGACTCCGGCGGGGAGTAGAACTGTCCATCAGATAAAGGACCCGGACCCATGAGAGGAGCCCTCTGTGTGGCATCCATGATGGACTGACGTCCTGAAACACAACAACACCTGTATCAGCAGGAGACTCACAGGTTTGTGTTACCGTTAAAGTGCAAACACTGAAATCATTAACAATGAAATTATTTAAAGGGAGGAAGGAGTGTTATTCAGGATATCAACAATATTCAAGCTATACTTTTATTTACTGATGCGAAGATTAATTTATAACAAAGAATTTCGATGTGTGACCACTTCATGTTTTAAATGTAGCAAACTGTCCATCTGAAATGTAGTAGTGGGGAAAAAGCAACACTTAAGTAAAAGTACCTTAAAGTTATATTTCAGCCACTGCATTAATTGGATCATTAAGTATATTTGTCACATCAGATTTTGCAGAGAAAAACAAGAGTTCATATCTGTGGCTTCTCGGGTCGCGGTAGGCTTAAGAGCTTAGAAAAAGGCAGAAGACATTTCACCTCTCATAAAAACCAAAGGTGGAGAGTCTCAGGTAAGTCCAAAATGTGAACAAGAGTGCCTTCATCCTTTCAAAGAGATATCACCCAGCCACTGGTACAGACATGTGGATGAGACCTGGGTCGGAATCAAAACCCAAGAAGTAGAAGCCTCCACTGACCAAGGACAAAACTCCCAAACACAAGCTAAGCTACAGCGCAGTGAGGAGTGCTGGGACCTCTGCACTGGAGAACATGACACAACACAGGAGAGCCACCTCGACGGCACAGGACTCAGCTGTATTTCTGCGCCTAAAAGGTCAAAGGTCACTCTTTCAAGGATGCCAATGTTCACATTTCACAAGTTCAGAATTTTTGTTTTTGGTCTCATGATCTTTACTTTTACGTAGACACTATTTTGAATAAAATTACTTCATATGGAATATTTTAATGAACACATGTGTGATTACAGAAAGTGCTTTTAATGACTGCAAAGTCTGACAGAAACGTTCACCACCAGGGGGCAGAGTTCCACCAGCAGGCGTGCTGAGGTGTTTCCTGATGGAAGCTGCTGCTCTTTATTGTTTCTGTTTATTTTTCAATCTACACCCACTGTAATTGATCCGTCATCTTCTTCTGCTTATCTAATTCAGGTTTGTGGGGGGGCTGAAATCTATGCCAGCTGTCAGGGCGAGAGGCGGGGTGCACCCTTTTGCCAGATTCAGTAAAGCTTCAGTATCAGCAGCAGTACTGCTGCAGTGATGAAGGTGTGCTTAATATTAGCTGAAAAACTCAGACTCACTGTTTTCGTCTTCGGCCTCCTGAGGCAGGACCTTGAAGTCGAGCAGCCACGTTTCTATCCAGGCCAACACGAAGGAGATGATGGGCAGCAGGTACCCAAAGGCCCCCTGAGACAGCAGCTACACAAAAACACACACAAACACACCCCAATGTGAATGAATAATGCCACACAAAAACATGCAAGATCTAATGATTTGAAGTCAGCAGGTACACAAAACGTTGCATATTAGAAACACCGAAGAGGGAAATTAACTCCAAGGACAAAATGTCTTTTACGTGGTTGTTGTGATTTGGACAATGACATCAATATCAAAATAAATAGATATGAAATGGAATTGCAAAGAGGTAATAAACTAAAGTAAATGCAACATTTTCTGTTACAAACCAAGTGAATAAAAGATTAATGATGATTGAAGCAAGACACAAAGATGTTTTTTAAGAGGACAGAGGATTAGAGGTGAGATATTAGGGAGCTGTAGTGCAGTGATCCTGCCCTCAGTGCAGAAACACACACCTGATACAATTCATGTAAAAACTACTGAGAAAAATCTCTTTGCTTTTCTTACCTTTGATAAAATGACTTTAGCGATCAGGAAGGCGCAGCTGACTGCAGTGGTGATCTGAACAGAGACAGAAAACAGCATCAGACATGCCGCTCATATTTATAAGATTTTAACAGAACCTCTTTTACCCAAATATATCCTGTTACTTTCTAATTCAAATATACTGCACATAAAACGCTGCACACCCTGTAACAAACACTGATCACACATTTACATGCAGAGGAACAGGAATAACTGCATGCTCCTGCAGGAGGTTTCACTACACCCTTCAAACTCACCGCGATGGCCCACCAGTGATGAAGCTTACAGACGGCGTAGGCCAGGATGAGGACGGCGAACCTGAAGACCGCCAGCAGCTGAGGGAGGAGGAGGAGGAGGAGGGGGGAAACAAAAAGTACATTTAGTATCATCATCAAGTAAAATTTTATCCCACATTTAAACAGTTAAAAATATAAATCTTACAAAGATGTCGAAGAAGGAGGCGTGGTAGTCGTAGTGCAGGACCTCTTTCTCCAGCTGATTCTGAATGCCGCCGTTTACCTGACAAACACAAACAGCTCATCACAGCGAATACTCCAAACATCAAAGTCATTTTAGCCTCGCTGACGCTATACTACAAAAAAAACCATCCATCAATCTTCCACTTATCCTCTTCAGGGCCGCGGGGCTGGAGGTGAGAGGTTTACAAATATCACAAAAGCACATGTAAACAAACATCTGGGGTCATGAGTGACCTCACTTATGGAGGTTTAATTAATGAATCCTTCATCTTGAGTTTAGGCGACACCTAACCCGACGACAGCAGCAGTGCATCGGTTCTCTTGACCCAGCAGGAAACCTGAGGGTGTTGATGCTATATTTAAAGTCCCACCTCAGTGAAACGGGCCTCACACCTGCATGTATTTGAAAGCACATGTAAAGCGCAGCAGCTGACAGCTTGCAGACCTCAGCTTCACCTTTGCTCAGCTTTAAACTCGACAAAGATGAAAACACAGCTCCTTCATTCTCGGTCACTGAAACACACGTTCTGCACTGAAGCTTTCACTTCACCTTTTTGGACACGGTTTGCAGAGCTCATTTAACCTTTCTGCAAAATTCTAAAACACGCTCCCCCGCTCATTAATGCGTTTTGCACAGTGAGTCACCACATGACGCATAAAGCTAACCGCAGGAGGCAGAGGTTAAGCTGCACAAACACCACTTCTTAAGCACAGCAGATGAAAATCTCACACCTCCACCAGCCATGGATGGAAACAACCTGAGAGGAAGATCAAGAGCAGTAACTTATAATAAGTATGAATCAAGGAAACATTGAGTCAGAAAAAAATCTGAAGAGATAAAAAAAAAAAAAGTCTCATTTTATAAGTTTATTCTGTTTCTATCTCAGCAGCTCGAATCCATCCATCCATCTTCTTCCACCTTTTCAGGGTCCTGCTGCTGCTCCTCCTCCTAACATCGTTTCCATGCACTGCTGGTGCTGGTTCGCTCTGAC
Organism: Cichlasoma orientale; assembly: GCA_034780415.1. NCBI lineage: Eukaryota > Metazoa > Chordata > Actinopteri > Cichliformes > Cichlidae > Cichlasoma > Cichlasoma orientale. Next base: position 20,003 of record JAVDPK010002441.1, read on the forward strand.
CCGGCTACGCTGACTCACTGAGAAAATGACGTCTGTGCTGCAGCTGTGTCTGTGAATCTTGAGCGTTTCTGAGCATCGCTCTGCAAATATAAAGGAGGCTGGAGAGGCAGCGCGAGTTTAACCAGGCTGAGAAGACGTTTTAAAGACGCTGCGCTGATGAAACGGTTCTGATGCGTTTGTGAGGTTTTATCAGGAACAGTTTTGCAAACGCAGTTTGAAAAAGGTGGACAAACACAAACAAATCGCAACCCAGATGAAGAAGAGAGCGTTAACAGCAGTTTGCATAAAAAGACGTATGAATGGGTTTCAGGGTAAGACCGGAGAAGCTGATTATTTATAGTGAAATCAGCGTCACTCGTACATACCTATAACACTGACTGCTTTACTATTTACAACCTTGAGTGTTGTATTTCTATTATCATCTTACACAGATTTATATATTTAAATCAAATCAGGTACATTGTCTCGGGGTGGGTTAATGCAGGATTTCAGCTCGACTCCCCTCTGCAATAAAACACTGAAGCAAAGTGAAGGACGTGCAGGCCGCGCTGGCCTGGGTTCAGTTTCTTCAGCTGCGTGATCAGCTGCAGTGGCATCATCGGCATGAGTGGAATGAACTGTTGCACAGAAAGCGCCACACTGTTGAAACGCTGTGGCTCGGGTTAGGCTAGGTTATGGCTAAACTCTGGAATTCGACTCTGCAGCAACAACAACAGCAACATGACCTAGAAAGTGTTTAAAGTCTTCATGCAGGATTCATTTTGCTCTTTGAAACGACTTTTACTGCGTTTGTCCACATACTGTAGGCTGCTCCTGAATCGGTGCACAGGATACCATCTGCAGTGCTTTTATTTTGAAGGCTGATTTTAATCAGCAGACTCACAGCACAGTGACTGGCTGACTGGCAGGTCCACCACTTAAATCCAGAGAGAAACAGTCACCACACTCACGCATGCCTCCACATTATTCATCTTAGGAAAGGAATCAACAGTTATCTTTGACACAAAGCGCTCTGGGGCCACTGTATCGACTGCATGTAAATAAAACTGGTCAAAACAACCTAACAGCCTGTTTGGTGTTACAGCTGAGAGGGACAGCAGGCAGAAACCGCTGAGAAAACTGAACCGGATTGAAGCCACAGATGACGAAACAGCGCGATTGCAGCTCAAAATAACTGCCTGGAGCGCTCTTCCACACACTCAGTTACACAAAAAGGAACGAGTCCGTCTCTTGCGCACAGTTATTTTAGTGCTCTAGGTCAACTGCAGCATTCTGGGAAAGCGTGACGCCGTCGAATCACTTCCTCAATCAGCTGCGTGACCTCGATCCTCCGGCCTGCTTCTGCTCGGCACGATTCAGTCCCACTGCTGAAGGCGTTTCTCGGTGCACAGCTGCAGATATTTTATAGTTTCAGTGCAGTAAAACACCCGTGTTGAGTCGGGATGACTGACATAACGTCGTTTATACGATGAATGGTTAACAGACCTGCTGTTTAACAAGTCAAATAAAATCATAAAACATTTAAATGTGTGCACAGCATGTCTCGTTCAGGGACTTGAATTTTTAGGGATCTAAATGTCCCTTTGCAGCGATGCGTTTGGTAACGCTGCTGACTTCATCCATCTGTTATTATGATGCATTTTAGCGACTTTTAACTAAATGCTCCTTGCTGCTTCTTTCAGACGTGACATTTACAGAAAAAGTAACGATGCTGAGTAAGATCTGGGAACAGGAGAGAAACAAAGAGTCCACTTAGGCTTGATTAATGATCGCTGCGATCTAAGAGGATAAAAATCTCCAGAACAAAACTTTCATTCTGTCACTGTTGCTTATTTATAGTTTTCACATAAACCGTGCTGGAGGGCAAAAACACTGTGTCAACACGCCGTATAGCCGCAGCACAAGCTCCTGCTGCAGCATTTCAGTAATAAAAACAGCAGAGCTCCCCCTAAACTGCCACCAGGACGAAACAGCATCAGTCAGAAAGGCTCACCATCGCGCGATACATCTGCAGCTCGTGTGCTTCCACATTGCTGTGAAATGTTTTCTACACACATCTGATAAAAATCCACCTACACCATTTCTCCCGAGAACCTGCCTTAACTTTGCCGTCACATCCACACACACTGACGCAGACTTACATTGAGTTCTATGATCCAGAGCATGGTGATGAACAAGAGGTCAAAGGTGACGAAGAGGCAGAAGGTCCTCCTCACATCTGAGATGCATTTCTTCTCTCCGGCTTCGTACGACTCCACCCTCACGGAGATGGCTGTGGAGTTGACAGACCCCGTGAGCCTCCTGACCGGCAGCTGCGAATCGCTGCTGTCGCCATGGCTGTCCATCGCTAACCACGCCCCCCTCGGGCAGGGCCGGCCCCACCCACTGGTCAATGTTAGGAAAGAGTCAGAGGTGGAGGGTCATTGGACCTGGAAGCGAGGCTGGTGTAGCTGATGTGGAGTCACTGTGTGGAGGTTAAAAGCATCGCTGCATCTGCAGGAAAGAAGATGAAAGGAGTCAAAAACAGTGCTCTGCTCTCAGGGTGCAGATCTGTACACTCATCATTTCTGAAGCAGACGGTCTGTGTGGGAACTTTCAGGATGGGAATGTCTGCGATCGTCTGCAGCAGATAAACATTTTGTGCTGCAGTTTTTTTTGTTTTTGTAGAGGGAGGTAAGCTCCGTCAGGCTGTGGATTTACAGGCACTGTTGGGCTGGATTTTTATACGGATTTGTGTGCGATACAAAGCTTTTAGAAGATATCCTGAGTCTGCAGCGCTGAGCACTGTTTATGTTTACAGGATTTTAGGTATTTGCTCAACACATCGAGCCTTTTAAAGCTTAACGAGCTAAAAAATGTAATTAAATTCAAACCACGAGTCACATATGAAACCAACCACCTGCATGGATCCATGCCAACATAACCGAGTGAGAAAATTTGGGGGTTTTTTGTGTGTATTTGACTGAAAAGGTTCTCCTGCATGAATATGACATCACTGCTTTGCATCATAGTTATTTCATACGGCTCGGGTCATCTGCACACATGAAAGTTATTTCTGGATCAAATAATGATTTACGTGACTAAAAACTTCTTTATTCCTTTCAAACAACAAAAAATAACTTTCATTGAACATAAATGCCACATTAGACTAGAAACAAATGACGTGTGTTAGGGTGTGTTATTGTTTGGCCACTAAACTCAATGCAAGACAACATTCCTCAGACTAAAGCTGAAAGCAATCCTCTTCTAATGAGACTCGTGAGAACAGAATCAATCAGTGTCTACAGATCACCTTATGCTTATTTATTCCCTCGCTGATGTTTAGCAGATCAGACCTGCGACGCTCCTGTTTACGAATGTCCCAAAAGTCACGCTTTGCCCTGATGAACAGTTTGATTACGTTCTCCCATCATGTGAGAGTTTATCTGCAAAGTGTGCGAGTCGTCCACAACATTAGATCCACCTCAAAGTTTCAGCCACCCGGGCTGACAGCGGCCAAATCAGCAGCGCTTCCTGATCAGCAGCTGTTACCGAGAGAAGCCCTGAAAATCCTCGACAGCTGACCGTCATCGGACAGACGGGAGCTTCCCTCGCTCGACTCTTTTTCCTACCTAATTTTCCTCAAATAAATACGTCAAACTTCTCAAATCCAGCCGTGTTTGCTGTTCTGGGTTTTTTACTGGTTAAAATATCAAACAGCAAAAAAATCCACAAGTGTAAGAGAAAGATTTCCCCCCTTTTTTTTTACTGGCAGACGAGAGGAAGTGAAAAGAGGACCATTATTTGGAAGTTTTGAGAAAAGCTCTGACCTTTGACCTCAATGACCAGCCTTAAGAGCAAAAATTCTGGACCATTTCCTGTATGAGGAGACTGTGACCTCAGCAGCCAGGCTGTCATAGTTAGTAATTCTGAAGTGTGCAACCGCACATCGCTGTTTCGCGTATGACTCGCCTCAATTTGGACTTTCCTACCAAAACACCGTAAAAATCACCGTCACGCGTTCCAGAAAAAGATTTCTGTTATCGTCTGGATGTGACGACTTTCTGCCCCGACCTCGTTAAACACGGTTTACACGTCTTTGTCTTAAGGAAGTGAAACCAACCATGCTTTTGCTGTTACCGTCTGATACACAGAAACTACAGCTTATGTGATTCATGCAGTTCGGTCCCAGCAGATTTTCTCTGGTGACGTAGTTTCCCGGTCTCGTGACTTTCATGTTTTACACAAATCATCTCTGCATTAGTTTTTTTTTTTTTGGTCTGCAAAAAATGTGTTAAAATAACCCTATAATCATTTATAAAGGGATGAAATTTGAGCATAAGCGCAGTCACAGCACGCACGCCCCTCAAACCAAAATCCTCCATTTGCAGCTTCCTCGTTTAACATTAGCTCCTCAGCAGTTATGCAGCTAAATTATTCCTCCCATATGGCAATGGCTGCAGCCTCCCTCAGCAGGATAATGCACCCCACCACGCCTCAAAAACTGCTCTGGAACAACTTGAGGAACACAACAAAAGAACCTACATTCATATATTTATTAAGGTCTGAGTTGCCCACGCCCTCTCCCCAGCCACCTCCTCTAGCTCTTCCAGGGGGACACAGAGGCCCCCCAAGAGATCGGGTGTATACAAGTGGAAAATCACCGGGGCTGAAAAACCAGGCCCGTCTGGAAGTGGCTGCAGTAGGAACAGCTACAGTAGCAGTTCCTCTGAAAGCCGCTGAGACCGACTCATTTCCCATTCTCACACGCTCAAACACTCAGCTACAGGTCTGAGGCTGGAACTCACACAGGCTCCCCAAAAATCGGTGAGCACAAGATTGGAAAGATGTTGCCTGATCTGATGAGTCAGTTTCTGCTGAGACATTCAGATGGCAGGGTCAGAACCTGCGTGTACCTAACAAAGTGGCCGCTGAGTGTAGCTATATTGTTACAATGATGTAAAAATTAAGGGAGAAAGAGGATGAAGCAAAGATGCTACCAAGCAAACTACGTCCAATTTAAAACAATATTTTTCAGACAACATTCTTCACCAATAATAACAGATTAAATTTATAACTATTAAAATTTAGTTCTAGATGCATTTTGGCAGCTTAAACTAGTTTAAGAAGTTTATGCTGACATTTACAATTATTATTTTTTTAGTCATTAAAAGTCAAAACTATCGTTCAAACCCACTGATGAGATTTTAAGTGGACGATCTCTGAAACACAGAAACATAAAGCCGTGTGGTGTCTGACAGCTGCATGCAGGAAGAAGTGTAAATGCTTTATAACAAATCAAAAACACTGAGATTAAAGTCCTCACGTAGGAAACGAGGACTGGGGAAGGAAATTAAAAAAACGTTCCCTTTCCCGTTTCCTGTTTCTGTGCCCGATTTAAAAAATGTTTTCTGTCACGTACAAGAAACGCTTTTCTGGAATAAACCGGAGACCTGAGAGCGGCTGACGGCAGCTCAGGTCCGACTGGTTCCAGCGAGCAGAAACCGGAGCGTTAAAAAAAACAAAGAGCACCAACAGGGCGGCACCTCCTCCTTACTTTGGCTGATCAGTTTCTCAATAATCTATCAAACTTCAGCAGGCCTGAAGATTTTTCTAAATGTATATTGTAATATTGTTTTTAATGAACAGATCTTAAAATGGATTTTAAATTATTGGCACATCATCGTGACAGGTTAAAGGTCAATCATCAACATCCTGTGGAGGAAAGAGGATGATTGATTATACTTCAGATAATACTGCTGCATGATTCTTAAAGTGAAGCCATGATTTAAAACTGTTTTCTAACAAAGGCTGAAAATAAAAGTATTCTTGAGACATTTTAACAAGATACAGTTTGTTTGTTTTTTTAATTAAAACGATCAGATTCCTGTTTATCCTCCACCTTTTCCAAATGTAGTTACACTTGACCAAGGCTGACCAAAATCACGGTGGCTTTTGACCTTTGACTTTCATATAGTAACAGAACAGGTATCACAGTGAGTCCATTTTGTAATGATCATCAAAAAGGAGGATTCTGCAGAACACGCTGACCGGTTACCAGCATGTGAACTCCCTCAAAGGGCGAGCGATGTCCTCGGTTTCTCGGCCGTATCCACCGCCCACTCCTCACATCCGCTTTCAAAACCGCGGTCAAAGTTTAAAGGTGCTTTCGCCTACTCAGCCCAGAGCTGTTGCACTGAGCTGTGGTCTGTCGTCACCTTTGAACCCACACAGATACCTCTGGCACTTGCGTGCAGCTTTTTGTTTTCTTTTAATTACTCAAATACAATATCAGCTTCGGCTCTCTGACTTCTCATCCTTTGTGAGGTCGTCCATGAGAGGACGTTTCGTCAGTCTAAGGGCGAATATGACGCTGCCTTCATCTGAAGAAATATGTGGTCTGCACAGAGAGGGTCGGGCTCTACGTGCTCGCTCTCGTCGCTGCTCAATCGGACAGAAAGAACAAGCGAATATTAATGATGTTAACATTTCGATCTGAGTGCTCTCGGGTTTAAAAACAAACTATTCACTGGATTTCTGTGGCTTTTGTAAATTTCACTGAAACATCAGAGAAACGGTTTCTTCTTCACAAAAATTCATCTGCGGAGAAATCAGCGTGTTTAAGGCCAAAGCACATTAGTGGATATTATCACAACACCAGAGCTTGGCTGAGTGACTCATTCCTCATTAAATTACTTCAGATGTTATTTTTCAAAATAATTTATGCAACTAGAACGGCCTGTGTTGCCATCTTACCCAGACTGCATTTGGTCCCATAAGAGGAAGAGGAACTCCTCGCTGTTATGACCAGGCTGAGAGGAAACCCTGATGAAACACGAGACCTCCTAATCTCAATTCCGAGAACCACCGGGAACAGGATTTGCAGCCTGTTTACAGGCGCAACAACAAACACAAAGCAGTTCCGGTGTCGGAGCAGAAAGAATTTCACGCTCTCCATCAAAGCAGCAGAAAACAACGAAAGATACTCGATCCCACTTCAGTCGTGGAGACTGAGATCAACGAGTATCTGAACTAAAACTGACATGAAGGAACCTTACTTTCACACAACAGAAATCAACAATAAAGTGGCCTAACGTGGAGGCTGAGTGAATTCAGATTGGTCATGAATTCTTTTCCTTCAAAGGGTAAACACATCGAGGAAAACAAACGTGGAGACTGAGTAACGTCGGCCCTGCAGGTCCGGCCTTCATCTTTCGCTCACTGTCAGTCACGGTGCATCGTGTCCATCATTAGCAGCACGCACTTCATGTTTGTACTCAACAGAGTGAGAGAGACATCGCTGATTAGATCGCCCTGTTATTTTCTCAGATAAAAACGGTGCTTTCTTGCAGCCTGTTGAAAGAAACGATACCACTGTGGTTCCTCGATAAACTTTTGACCTGCTTCCACTTTCAGATTCATGCTCTGCTCACCACGTCGTCGTCTCCGGAGCAGGTTTAGGCAAACTCAAGTGTGTGGTCACGGGGAAAGCGGCCACTCGTGACCCAGAAACACACAAGTATGGGTCCAGAGGTCCGTCCTATGAAGCGGGATTTGATCTTATCCTGGTAACCTCAGGGTTAACCCTGGGTTTCTGTAGCATGAAGATGGCTCATTTCTTACCGATCATGATAAGTTAGGCTGTAGAGCTCAACCTGCCCCAGATCAGGTTACGTTCAACATGAGAGAACAGCAGGTATGAAATCAACACCTACAGCTCTCTGGAAAACATCTTCACCAGCAGCTACCCGGAAGACCCCTCAGGATGTCTGCGCTCGGATGGCAGGAGGGTCTAAACTTTATATTAATTTTGCACACAGACTAAGCCACAGTTTGAATTCAGTTTTTATTCTTTACTTGCTCTCACATGCCCATGTCAACATTAATTTGAATGAATATTCGATTATAATCCATCAGATTCTCCCGTGCCTCAGTGACAGAGCTGTGATATCGATGAAGTCTGCTAACTTACACAGTCTGGATTTTTGACAGCTTTGTTATTACCTTCAAATAAACTTTATGAATACAGCAGCGATTTTTCAGTCTCGTAAACCAGAACATTTAAAGCACAAACACATTCATGCAGCGGTTTTAATACTAACCTGCTGAACGGTGCATTTCCTCTCACAGCACAGATCTGTGGTGCTCTCAGTCTGTATTATGTGTTTAACCGCTTCATATTTTTCTGAAATGATAGTTTCAGCCTCCTTTGTAAAGTCAGCTGCTCTGCTGCGGGGTCTGTGATTGGTCAGATGCTGCCAACGCCCACCCCTTTCATGTAAACAAGCTGGCAGCTAGGATAGGATTAAATTATGGAGTAGATAACCAGCTCCATGCGAGCCTGGTTAACAATGTTGGGATAAGTGAATCCAGATAAAGATATCCTGGCTATGCTGAACTCGCTTGGTATCACAGGGTCTAATAATGGGACTGTTATTTTGATTTAATCACCCTGGCCTGATGAGGATTTGACATTAACTGGTGATGAAGGGTTTACAACATGTTGGCATGCAAACTAGTGTTATCAGGAAACATGCTCACCAGTTAAACTGCAGCACCGACCCAATGCATTTTTGTAGAGTGCAGAAACTGCTAAATAAACAAATACATTTTGGAGTTTGAACTTCTTTCCATGCAAAGGGGAGACTTTGGAGCTTTTTAAAAATATATTATTAGGCAACAATTACAGTGCTCCGGTCCACTTAAGGTCAGATTATTCTGTGTCCCACGAACCAAAATGAGTTTCACACCAGTGATCTAAACTCATACCAGGCTCTTAAGGCTTAACATCAGTAGTTAAAAATGCCAGGTGCTCCTGCTAACGTCACGATTCACCTTCGCCTCTCTGGCAGCCTAAAATGAGCGAAAGAGCGCCGCAAACACCTGCCTGAAGAGGCGGAAATGAGACCGACAAAAACGCAACAACACCGCGCAGGCTGCCTGAGCAGACACACGAGCCGTTCAGCCCGGCCTGCCGGAAAATAACGAACAGGAGGAGGTGAAATTAAACGAAACAATCACGGTGCAGCTGTGCGATGCCGTAACAAACCGGAGGTGTTCCTCTGACTGCCAGCTAGCCATTTCGTTAGCTTAAAGTCGTTTGTTAAACCCGGTTTTAAGGTCGCCTTCGCGCTTCTTACCTCTAAAACTCGCTGCTTCAGGTGTTTGTTTTTTCTATTTGCTGTCACCGGAGGACTTCAACAGGCAGACATCTCAGCGGAGCAAACAGCTCATCTGTTTCCTCCTTGTCTGCTCGGACAGGATGGAAGGAGCTGCATTAAAACGAAATGCCGCGAAGGACTCTGGGAGATGTAGTTTGCAGCTGAACGGACAACTGACAGTAGACAGAGTGGGCCCCCTGGCGGTTCCTGAAATACTCAGACCAGCCCGTCTGGCACCAACCATTGGCTTAAACTTCATGCCTAAATGATTCACTGTATTTTTATTAATGTAAATGTGCATTTTAGTTCTTTCAAAACTTACAAACTTTATTATGGCATCTAATTTGTACTACTTTTTAGTTCAGTTATGAGATGTTGTGAACTTTGTGGTGTTTCAGGAGGAAAACTGCTTCAGTTATTCTCTCAGATTAGTTTCAGATCTGAGTGAGATCCTGGAATGAAGACAGAAGAAAAGACTTTGTTCAAACTTTGATTTATTAGAATAACCT
>JAVDPK010002442.1:0-22919 GCA_034780415.1 Cichlasoma orientale
ACACACACACACACACACACACACACACACACACACACACACACACACACACACACACACACACACACAGATAGGAAGCTCTCCCCCCCTCTGTTAGGCAAGCAGAGAAATGGATTTAAAAGAAAAGTACTTCTTCTCCCGGAGTACGGATTGCTGTATGCAACTGCTTGGCAACTCAATTATAAGCCAATCAAGCAGCGAGAGATAGAGCTTTTGAGTCTTTGCTGTTTCTTTTTTAAAGTTTCACATCCACCCCCCCACACGCACACCCTCTCCCTCCCAGGCCTTATAAACTGCATGTCTATTTTTTACACCTACACAACACTGACAAGGCTTTAGCCTCAAATACATATCATGTGGCCTTGCTGCACATCTGAGTCACGCAGAGACAATACACCTAATGATCACGCCTACAGCTCCCACTGCCATTGAGTTATAATTAGAAAATTATCTTCAAACCTTTAAACTAACTTGTACAAACAAATTTGCCTATATAAAATATACGCACACATACACACAGACACACACAAAGGCCTGAAGTTGATTTCAGTGTGTCAGTCTAATTGCATTCACACCAGGCTTTAACTGGCTGATGTTACAAACCTGAGAGCACAACTAATTCTTTTTCTGCCTCTCTGCTTTCATTACTTTGTGGAGCCAGTGGAGCCTGCACACACTGGCAGTTGTGAGGCAAAGGGCTTTGTGCCGGAGCAGGAAAAACTCCTGGGAGACAAGGACACATTGAAGCCTTGCCCACATATCAGCCTGCCACTGCTTTATGGAAAGATTCTGGGTGATTTCTTACCCTGCCTGGCATGTTTATGGTTCAGGTTGTGTGTCCCTCCAGATATGAGTTACTGTGCACCAGCATGCCCAGAATGTGTGTTGTCATTTATCTATAAGTGGGCTTGAGTCCAAACACTTACGCAGGGAAAAAAAATAACAATATGGTAAACGTGCAGCAGATACAAGCGTCATTCTGTTTGATCAGCAAAGTCTCAGAATGCAGAGCCTCCCCTTCGGCTGTAGATTAGGAGTCATAATTCACACCTTTCCTCGCAGTCATTACATCACCCATTAGACATGACTCAGCCTTTCATCTGTAGATGACAAATAGCTTATCATCTGTGAATGATATATTTACCCAAGCTCCACTGTGTGCTCAATTTCTAAATGTTGGTTATTGGTTTATGTATATAGGTCAGCAAGTTCTGTCCTGTGCTCTGGGCTAAAAGGAGTCCCACTAGTAATCATTATCTGGGCCTGTTTGTTTTCACTGTGGTCTCTGTGGTGTAGGATGGACTCTGCTTTACATCCAAGTATCCTGGCAGCCCGCCTTCTCTCCCTGACCCGTGCAACCTCAGTCTGTTAGCACAGCCTCAGCACCGTTCTTCTGCTTCTAACAAGCAGCCATTAATAAATCATGCTTTGCTCATTACCCAGGCCCTGTTATCAGACCGTGTCTGTGAAATTGATCTAGTCTGCGCACTTCTTCGCTGGAGACTCCGTGCTGGTGTCCCTCACATCTTGCGAGGCATCACTGTCAGTCACTTGGACCTTCTCCTTGTCCTTCTCCTCACCTCTTTCCCTTTTTAACGCCTCCTCGTCGCTTTCATCTCGATTCCGTTGTTGGACATGAACTGGATAACACTGAAACTTCTGTGCCAAATACTTCCAAAGTATTACAGCAATTTACTTTGGCCTACCATCGCTGCAGTCTGTGGGAGTTTAAAACAAATGAACACAAAGCGATGAAAATATGTGAAACTGGGATGCTAGACCACATGATCACAAACATTAATTTAGAAACAACAACAAAAAGTCCAACTCTCTTCTAATCAGGGATATTTTGGCGCACGCATGTCCTGAGACGGTTTGAGTTTGAGCAGCCATGAGTGTTCCCAATTAGCCCCGCCACTCATTTCATTCGCAGGGGCTCTTCTTCTCCATTAAACCTAATGAGAGCCATTCAGCGAAAACAGCCTCAAGGCCAAGTCTTCCTATTAGACCGTTTTCAGTGAAGCCTTTACAGTAAACTGCTTTGCTATTGGTCCAGGTTGGAAATATGTCAGACGGGCCACTTGAATGCAGATGTTAAAGACCTGCCTTGGCTAATGTATAATACACCAGCACAGGCCTAGCTTTCCCCATCCACTACTGGCACACGCAGCCTTTTACGCAGCAGACAGCAAGTCAGCTCCTGTGTTATTAAATGGGAACTGGCTGAAGCTGGCAGGATTTGATTTTGTTTCTATTTGCGGAATCAAAAGAAATCGGGGACTTACTGTAAAAGCCCCTTGAGCCTGTAGACAGGAACAAAAGTATTCCGTCTCTGTATCTGACTGTCTTTTTTGTTAGTCTTCATCCATCCAAATCCTTTGAGCGGCCAGGAGAGAGTGAGAGAATAGCATAGTGGAACCTCATTTATTGCTCCCATCTGTTTATGTCTTTATATTTCTGGAGCTGGAATGGCCGGCGTTCTGTGGCATGCAGATGTTCCTTTCCTGCTCTTTGCTCTGAGTCATTGAGTGAAGCACACTACTGTATATGAGGTTGGCAAGCAAAGTAAGTAGATTCTTTATGGTTTTAGGCTTAGCAGAGCTCCCGGAGGCAGATAACCCTGGCTTTGATTATCTAAAAAAGCGCACGCGCTCAAAATGTCTCGTCTGCTCCCTCTCCCATAAAGGATTTCACTGTTGTCGCGATTTCTTACAAACCTTCGCACACGCACAAGCCGATGATCTCCTCTGAGTCAATGCAGTAATCTGCTCAAGACTCTGGTCGCCATCCGTCAGGGCCCGAGCCCATCTCACGTCAACATCAAAGGCCTTGTCTCTCTTCGTGATCTTGGAAATCTGCTCCACCGACGCCCAGGCTTCCTGCATCTCTCCCACTTTCTTCGTTACGTCTGCACGCAATACCATTACTCCTCATTACCGTCAGCTCAGCCTGTCAAAGACGGTGTTAGTGCTTGTTAAAATTAAGCGAGCTACTTTTACACTGAAGGGTTGGGATTCTTTGAAAGTTTCGCAGGTTGACGCCACACCCACTCTTTGCCTCTGCCGCGGATGATGGTGGTCAGAGGGGGCTCGTTTATTATTGCTGGTGGCTGAAAAATTAAATGTTTAATTAAATGTTAATCCCCAGACTAGCATTACCTGACTTCTTCTCTGTGCTGGTAAACTGATGAACATGATCAAAGCAAGTGTGAGGGCTATTCCTGCCGCAGACACAGAAGCCACGGGGCCATACATAAGGACGTGTCTCGTGTCTTTCCTGGCAGTGATGGCCGTGGTTTGAAACAGGCATGATGGCTGGCAGACACAAGCTGTGCTGCTTTTCCAGGTCTGATGGAAACCAGCCCCCCATTCTCTGCCCAGCATCATCTCTGAATGCAGCACGCATACACAGTACATCATGTGAGAAAAATATACATGATACTCACCGACGCTCACTCCTGTGCCTCTCTGACCCTACCGCCTCTGGCTGTCTCCTTGTGAAAATATAATAGCCCTGCAGTAATGTACTGCAGTTCATGATTACTTTATAAAGCCCTGCATATTTTAAAGACACAATATTTGAAATTCAATCTGTATCTCTCTTTCTTGCTCACCGATTCTGATTATGCGATTGCAGACCCCGTTTCATTCACTTCTATCCATCCAGCTCTTCCCTCCTATCGCAGGAAATTAAGTTGCCATCCTGTCTATGCTTCATTAATGTGAATATCATTTTATTGCTGTTTATTAAATTCCAGGTAGCAGCTGATGAGACTATGACCGTAGATGAATCAGATAGCAGGGAAGCATCTTTAACTCTCCAGCCTGTCTTGTGTATTATTAATACAGGCTGCGCATTGAAAGCCATTTCTACAAAAGTTATTCATCCATTATAACAGACAAAGAGCGCTAAATTGTAGCACTATCTGCCTAAGCTAATCAGCTAGGCCTTAAAGGAAAAGTACTGAACTTTTCTCTTCTCCTTTCGCCCTCCTCAGGTGGACCTCGGGTTCCTGCGGTTCGTCTCAGCCATCGGCACCCAAGGCGCCATTTCCCAGGAGACCCAGAAGGTTTACTACATCAAGTCCTACAAAGTGGACGTCAGCTCTAATGGAGAGGACTGGATCACTCTGAAAGAAGGCTCCAAACAGAAGGTATTCCTCAACATTTAAAGTTTCCTTTGAGCCATGTTTTTTACCTTTAAGTTCTGTGTTACGAACTTATTTTGCAGTGAAAATTTGTATTTATTTGGATAAAGAGCCCAGAACAGAGCTGGCTTCGATGATCACAGATGTGATATTGATCAATTCAGACACGGCGTGAAAGGAGGAGCTGAGGTGAAGGTGGTTTATAGGCAGCTTGCAGAACCACTGCAACTGTGGCCTAGTTAAAGCAGCTTAAATAGCATGTCTTACAGCTTATTGCTGGGATTGCGGCTAAGCTTAACTCCGTGGCCTGCCTGCACTAACGCTACGCTTGATTTCTGATAGTGTTTATAGATGCTCAGGCTGTAGCCGTACGTAAGACTTTTTGGAAGAAACTGAATAATCAAAATAGCTGACTTCCACTGCTCCTTGATCAGTGACTGTGTCATAAAAACCACCCCTGTACACGTACTGTGCTTGGAAAATCTCATCCAAACGGTGCACGTAGCTGATCTGAATTAATGCCTGTTCAAAGTTGCCTATGAGCTCAACAAATGGGGACATACCGCACTATATGTACTTAAACCTCCGTCTCCCAGCGTGTAATTATACACTTTAAATCAGCATGGTAATATACCCACTCTCTGTGCAAGTGCGTGGCATGCACAGCAAAAACTACAGCAATACAGTAACTACAAGGAGGACTGTGTTGGAATGTTGCCTCTGTTTGGTGTCAGGCACCCATCAGTTTTTGATTAAAGAAGCAGGAATAAACAAAGACATAAACAAAGACAAACCAGAGATAAGGAGGATCGGGATAGATGGAAACAGGAGAGGCTGTCGTGTTTTAGCAGCTGGCAGACGTGGGTCCTGAAGAGCGGGACAAGAAAGGTAGGAAAGGAAGGAAAGGAGGGATAGTATGCTTGACCGGAGTGAGACAGGCTATAACCACTGATTGCTGATCAGCCTGTCAAATGGGTTTTGTCCATCTAGAGGCCTCTCTGTGGGTGTCCAGAGGGTCAGGGAAGCATGTGTGTGTGTGTGTGTGTGTGTGTGTGTGTGTGTGTGTGTGTGTGTGTGTGTGTGTGTGTGTGTGTGTGTGTGTCTAACAGTCCTCAAGTTTCCATCACATGTAAATACAACAATTTCTGAGTGAAAGAGTGTGAGGCTACCAGTGATACAAAGAAGCTTTCAAAGGCAAAGAGAGCATCCAGAGTGTTTGTGCTGCTGTGTACATGTACCCCCAGGCCCGATTTTTTATTTTTTTATTTTTATATTTTTATGGTCTCTCCAAAGTTCACAGTCCCTCCTGTAAAGTGGCAGCTTATAGGTACCGTGGTAAGCTCGGTCTATGTTTTTCCGTACTCTAAAGTGCTTTTGTGCAGTGGGGCACCATTTGCTACATGCTGAGACTGCAGTTTGGCATCTTAGCGCAGCTCTGGAAAAAGCCACTTTACAGTTAGCGAGCGGAGAGGAGACTCAGCATGACTTTTGCGAGAGTGGAAGATTTTCTTACGGGGTCTGTAAGTGATGTCCTTGTACTCAATGAGTGCATGGCAAAGAGGTGGACAGGCTGAGTGAACTGCTGTTGGTGTTTTAGTTCACATTAGATGAGCCAAACTACTCTCTGGCCACCCTGCTCACTGCAGCTGGATTCCTCTTTGCCTCATCGCCACTAAGTCAGGGAGGCCAGGAGGTCATATGTTCACTGCTGTGATTCAATTACCCAGAATGAACTGTGACGGACTGTGGGGAGTTGTTTGGCTGGGGGGCCAGGCTCTTCATATGATGCTAGTAAACTGTCAACAGACCCAAAGGGAGAACAGTGACCTTTCAACAAGACGCTGCAGTAAAACAGAGGAGAGAGAAAGAGTATCTTGAGCCAATCTGGTCTCGTCAGTGTTGAATATCTTGTGTCAGGTTTCACAGTCACATTACCCAGACTGCATCTGAAGCAAGAGGATACACTGAAGCCATCTCATTTGAGAAGGTGGCCATAAAGATTCTCATTGTTTCACCGGCCTTCCAAACCACGTCTCGTATCAGTAACTCAACCGAACGCATCCAAAGTCCGATCTCTCGGCTCCAGTGAGTTCTGTTTCTGGATTCAGTGAGTCTCGTAGAAATTCTCTCTCTGCATCTCAGCTCCACATATTCTGTCAATAACAAACTCCTCTCCTGCATCTTTCACAGGTTTTCCAAGGCAACACCAACCCAACAGACATTACCAAGACGAAGCTTCCCAAACCCACACTGACGCGCTTCATTCGGATACGTCCCGTTACCTGGGAAACAGGCATCGCGCTGCGCTTCGAGGTGTATGGCTGTAAGATATCAGGTTGGTTACTGCTGAGATCCCCACTGATCCACATGTACATACATACATGAATCACAGCTGACTCCATATTACGTTTTCATATGCCTAATCAGCTTATGCCACAGACTCTAGTCATATTTTCTGCTCTCTTGCTACAACCTAGTTGATATTTTCCATCCGGGCCCCAGTAGTGCAAACACCTCACTCCTTATCTACCTCCTTTAAGGCTAAAACAAGCTGTTGCATAATAGACAAGTGGCACATGAAGGAAGATTACCTATTTATGCCACCCCATGTTTGGATGTACCTCATCCAATATATATGGAGCCAGCAGCTTGCAGGCAGAGGGAGCTAGAGCTGGGTGGGCTCTTTATGGTCCCATCCCTCCTGCTGATCTTTTCTCAGCCTCCTCTTTAGTCTGGCTTTGCTTTTAAAGCTTTGATTTTTGGCAGTGTTTGTCTCATCTTTGCCTTTTTTATCGATGTTATTTTAATGTGTGGTGTGCGTGCGTGCGTGCGACTCCCTTTCGTATGGTTTTAGCACATCTGCCCGACTCTCTGTGGGATTATGAACATGTGTATTGAATTCTAATTAGCGCGTGTTTTGTTCCTCTGCACTTACAAATGGAGTATGTCATTTAAGGACAGGGAAAAAAATATGAAAGTAGACATTTTTCAGCGTTGTTGGTGCAGGATTATGCCCCCGGATTAAAATTAGGGTCAGGATTAGCTTCGCTGTCACACAGTACACATGCGGAGCACTGTGGGTACAGCAGAGTTACAGATGGGGCGTGTGTTCGGGGCGCACGACCAGACCGCTGCGCGGAGCATAAACACATCACAGGATCGAAGTCACCACAGGGCCCCCGTAATGACGTCAGCACCCCCGGGTGCTGTGAAGACACTGCCAGCTTCACTGCATGCTAGCAGAGGGAGAGAGAATCTCTGGGGCTCTTGAGGGCTGCATAAACTCAGTGACTCACTCCGTTCTACACTGAGTTATGAATCCTTGATACAAGAACTTAAATAGCTAGTGCCTTTAAAGTTCATTGCCACTTTTCTCAGAAATGTGACACAAACAAGGACTCTCTCTGTTCAAATCAGCTGTTTTTTGTTTTTTTTTAGTTTTCCCCTTATATTTTTTTATGTGTAAAACCATAAAGGAGAGGAGGAGTTAAACCCCAGAATGCTGCAAGATGTTCTCCCTTAAATCATCACGGTCGCGTGCCTCTGCTGACACAAACAGCTAGTCATTAATGAAAAAGATCCAGCACCCTGTTGTTAGTAAATATGCCACAGTGTATAAATATCACTGATCAACCACCGATGCTCCACCCAAACCCTGAACGCGGCCCGCACAGCCGTGTATCACCACTTCCACGCTTAGTGTTTGCTCCTCTGGGTGTGTCACTACGCGCATGGCATCTCAGCAGCCGCTTCTGTGATCGCAGCTGAAGTCGATTAGCGGCTCCAGATGACCCAGGCAGTTCAGTGAAGTGTCTAAGCTCCGATCACTCCCTCACACACACACACTATCGCACATGTGTACCTTTCTCTGTGTCCTCCCACTTCAAAGGGGTTCAGTGTGCCTTTGCTCTACCAGAGGCGAGCTCGCTGATCACTCTCAAGCAGATTTTGGCCAGAGATGAAAGAGAGTAGGAGAAAAAAAACAAAAAAACATAAAACAATCAATAGAGATTTGCGCCACCAGCATTTTTTACACGAGGTCCAATTTGGACTTTTCAAGAATGCAGTACCGGAGATTTTTCTCATGGGTTTGCAGAGGAGCAAGTTTAGACAACCACAGAGAGAAAGACACATCTGAATGAGGCCTTGTTTCTCCAAGTTTTCGCTCACTTTTCCCAGATGCAGCTATGCTATTGATCCCTGTAGCGGTACAGTGCTCGCTTTGTCTCATACTGACACAGAAGATGTAATAATGCCAGGATTTATCCCTCCGTGGGAGCCGGATAGTAAATATATTATTGCTTAGCACAGGTCTCTGACTCAGTGTCTTGGGATTAAGTGTTGGAGGAAAGTTAGGACAAGACACACAGGAAGATTTAAGTCCAATAAAAGCTGATAATACAAGTGTCAGACTTGTACTGGCAGCTACGACATGGAGAAACTTTTGTGGACTCCTGTGTCTGCTGTGTAGCTATACAAAAAGGCATTTCAGACGCGTATAATGTTAACTGTAGTCTTTTTCATCTAAGGCTAAAACAGCACTATTAATCGCTGGAGGTGCAACAATTCTCCAAACCTACGGTTGGGTTTGTACCTCTATTTTTAACCATCGATGGAAATGTATACCATTACAGTGCTGTTGCAAGCAATGAGTTCAGCATATGAGCGAGCAATTACTGTGAGGCGTCAGCCTGCTCTGAATGCTCAGTTTTTTCTACTCTTGGAACGAGATGATGCCCCTCCCAAGCCTTCTGTTTCTGAGGGGCAGCCAATTAGAGGAAAGCTGGCCTAAAGTGAGGGTGACCTTAAAGGGAGAGGAGCTGAAATGGCTCGTTTCCTATAGAGGGTGAACTGAGGGATTGCACCAAGGCCCGATATAAGATACATCAGGATTATTTTGAACTGTGAATCATGCAAAGTTAATGCAAATATTGAGCTGGAAATGAATATAATGGTTCTCCTTTATTCAGGGATTAACAGCATTACATAAGTTCAAAGCAACAAATTGTACCCTTTAAGTTCATAATACAAGGGGGTGTCACTGCAGAGGAGGCCTGAGGGTCTCTCTTTGGAAGTGGACTGGAGATGGATCCACAGATCCTAAAGCTTACAAAGAGTTAAGATAGCAAAGATCAGAGAGGTAGAATTAAAAAAAATTATAAAAATAAATAAAAAGGAGAACAAAGTTTGGAACTCTAGACAGGAAACAACAAGATGTTCAAAGATGTGGTCCCGCAGATGTTAACAGCTGCGGAGCAGAAGGTAGACGAGTGCAGCAGCAAAAGATAAAACACAAAGAGAATGTGTTTGTGTGCGTGAGTACTGTATACAAGTCTATAGAGGGAGGGGCAGGGAGATGAAAAGAAAAAGTGCTCCCAGAATGCAGGAGATGGAAACACCAACAGAGAGGAGGGTTTTAATTGGCTGCCTGGAGACAACCGCTTCAGGCAGAAGAATTAGTATGCATGAGATCTGCAGGCTGAGAGACACAGAGAAAGAGAATAGAGGCAGAGATCACAGTAACATCACAACGAGTTTGGGGATTCGGCGTCCTCACTTTGACTTTGACTATCCATGTTGCCCCTATATGAACTCAAATTCACCGAAGCAGTGCTGTGGCAAGGTTGATGCTGAACCTCGGCCCTCTGGATGCAGATCGCATGTTTTGTTTTTCTGTCCATCAGCTCTTAGTTTGTATCAAAAAGCTAAGCATCTTTTGCTTTCCAATGTGCCTTTCAGAGTACCCGTGTTCAGGCATGCTGGGCATGGTATCAGGCTTGATCACTGACAACCAGATCACGGCGTCCTCCCACACAGACCGGAGCTGGGTACCAGAGAATGCCCGCTTGCTTACAAGTAGGACAGGATGGACCCTGCTGCCCCAGCCACAGCCCTTCACCAACGAATGGCTGCAGGTGGATCTTGGCGAGGAGAAGCTAGTGAAGGGCTTGATCATCCAGGGCGGGAAGCACCGTGAAAACAAGGTCTTCATGAAGAAGTTCCGCCTGGGCTACAGCAACAACGGCTCGGACTGGAGGATGGTGCTTGACCCCAGTGGGAGCAAGCCAAAGGTGAGTTTTTCAGTCCACACATTCTGCAGTATATACTGCTACAAACAGCCTCGCACAGTGCATAAAACTACTTGAGTCTGCGCTCAGTTCTGGTAACAAATCAGAAGATTAATCTTAATCAAAGGGCTCTTGATGATTTCTCTATTCATGGGCTCAGTTTTTTTCAAGGGAATGGGTCAGAATTGATGTTTTGATTTCGAACACGAGCCAAAAGAAAGGTTTTACCTTCAGCATTGTGGAAAACGATTTGAATACACACTTCTAAAAATGTCTCTTAGATACGTCAGAACATTGATTGTGATTATGACGCATTTAGTCAATTTTCACCCGACTGCACGCCTGGCAGTCGTGAGTCATTGAGCAGTCATTGTGAGTCAATTTCAGTAGGGCTTTGAATCACATTAGGATAAGCATCTTGAGTCTTTCAGAGTCCTTTCCCCTGTTCTTTGCTTCTGCTTTGTATTCTGCACTACACACACCGTTCAACCCTTTCAATGGATAGCGAAACCTCTTCGGAGAGGAAGGAGGGGGTGAAGGGAGTCAGGGGAAAACGGGGGAGGAAAGATGAGGATGAGCGAGGAAAGAACGTGCAGCAATCGAGAAGTGACCAGAGATTTATCTGCCAGCGATACTGAAGACACATTTGCCAACACTTTGCTCAATGCCCGCGCACACTTGCACACAAAGTATGTAAGTGTACATACTCGCGCATGCAGCCGCGCACACCTTCGAGAAGAGCTGCAACAGCCCGTCCCCAATTACAAGTGTCCCTGACAGGGCATAAATCTGATCCAGATGGGCTGATGGTTGATTTATGAAGCGAGTGAGGAGGATCCATATCCCGGCTGTCCTAGTTAGCTGCCTTTCTCCCCTTGCCTAAGAGTTTCCCAGCATCTAAGGCTCACCAGGCTTCCTCACGTGATCACACCCATTAATCCACTTCCATCAATCCTCTATCTCCTTCTTGGCTTGCTTCTCCCACACTGCCTCCTCTTTCCCCTCGTTTATTCCTTCCCACATGGAGGAAAGTTAAAAGAGCCAAAAGTTGCCTTTGTCAGAGGTGTGCATCTTCCTGTCTTTGCCACCGGCCTCCTGTGTCACTCACCTAGTCTGTGCTTTAGATATCAGCAAGATGAGAGTTCTGGTCATTTCATCTGTCGACCCACCCAACATTAACCAGCCCTCTATATCACTCAGAGTTCTCAGAAGGTGGGGATAATTTTGCCGTGGGGTACCTGCATTTGGGAGGCTGCATCAGTCAGTATTGCTCTTTATCACTCTTGTCCTTTTCTCTGCCAGATATTTGAAGGTAACAGCAATTATGACACTCCTGAACTGAGGACGTTGGAGCCTCTGCTGACCCGTTTCATCAGGATTTACCCAGAGAGGGCCACCGCTACTGGGATGGGCCTGCGGCTGGAGCTCCTGGGCTGTGAGATTGAAGGTAATCTTTAAAAACACATAGGGCTTCCAATAAAATCTATCGCACTGTCTGTGCTCTATCTAAACACTGCTTCCTGTTTTGATGCGGGATATGAAAAGAAGCAGAGTAGTATTTCTATCGATTTTGGTGACATTTCCGCCCGTGGTGCTCATTTCTCCACCAGCAACAATTATGTGTTTACCAGTGGTGGCAAAGTTACTCCCCAGAGTGAAACCTTTCTCAAAGCCGTTGACATTTTCAGCTATAGTAACGCTTTTAGCCGCGGTAATGACATTTTCACTCCCGTAGTTGACGTGAGGACTGATTGTGTTTCATTTTCTCCCCATGACGATAACCTTAGTAGGCACACCTAGACCTCTGTGCACTCGTTCTCAGACTGTGTTCACATCTGACATGTCTCGACTCGCACGCAGGTGAGCCGTCTATCATCCGAGCTAATGGCATGGCTGTAAGAAGCTTGCGCATCATGTCGTCCCGGTTATTTAAAGTTGTGCATGAGCACTCCCTATGCTGAGCTTACAGCTCTCCAGCTCCTGCTCTTTATCCTTACAGGGGACAGTTGTCCTGTCTCCCTGTTACATCAAAGCTGCCCCCAATAGCTAGCCACTTCTACAGGGGATCAAATGAAAGCCCACCTGGCCCACTGGGATTATTGCATCCTGGCCCTCATCGCACTCTTCCCAACCTCGGCGTGTCTTTCTTCTTTCAAAGGACTGCGCCCACTTTGCTATCTTTAAAATTACCCCTATTTTTTACAGGTCTTTATCTGCCTCTCTCAAAGCACAAAAAACGCTCAGCAATATAAGCGCACGGAGCATGCTAGCCCTAAGTGGATTTACATATTGGATTTCAGGGAGGCCCATTCTCTTGTAAGCCTCACGGACTCCCACCGGGAGCTTTAGTCAGATGATAATGCTTGTTTTCGGGGTTAATGCCAAATACACACAGACTCACACAGACGTGTGCACACAGAGCAACCACAATCACCTTGCCAAGCATGTGGTTACAGGAAACTGTACACAGTCGCGCAAGTACACAAGCAGGTGCTTGTCCTGGTGTGTATACAAGCATGCATGTGTGTATGTGTGCAGCAAGGCATAGCAGGAGGGCTAAATCCTCATTTCTATGAGAGGCTCCCCTGACGCAGCGCTGACCCCATCCCTGACCTTCCCCACCCTGAATCTGACAGGGGCTGATCTGCCTCATATTTCATCTAGCAGAGGGAGAAAGCAAGAGCACTGGCTCGCACACATGCACGCACACTCTCAATCTCTCTCATGCGCAACTACAGATATTGTACACATTTTTCAAGAAGTTTGCCCCTATCTGTCTTTGCCTCTCGTTCTTCGCCTCTCTCCTCATTTCTTTTTCCTCGATCTGCACTGGGGACGCCTGCTCAGTCAGTGCAAACACTCATGAAAGGCCTGGACCTTTTTGTAGCTCCTAAAGCTGCTGTTCTAAGAACAGGTTCTAAGAACCTTGTTCTCCAAGCACAGGAAGTGATGTGAGTGATACAAATGTATATGAGTTAGTCTAGACGTGAGCATACTTCATTGCAGCCACTGGCGCATATAAAAAAAAATCATGCATGTATAAATATCAGCTGTGTAGGCAACAGCTGTAAAGTTGGAACAAAATGGGTAAAAATGTCCAGGCTTTTTTAAGCCTATGCACGATGGAAATATAACACAATGTTCACTCGTCAAAGCAAAACTGTCCACCCACATTTTCTTTCACCTTGAGCTTCTATACGCAGCCAAGCAGTGACTGATTAGAAGAAAGTAAAAGATTGCAGCAAGCGTGTGTGTGTAAAGGGCTGCACTGACACGCGGCGGTGCCACACAATTACACACTGCTTTTGCGACTCTGTTGTAATCATGACACTTGTGACGCACAACAAACGCATAACTCGCATCAAGACATCCTCCACCTTGACGTGTTTGCAGACGTTTCCGTGTCAGCAGCTATCACACCATTAGCGAATGCATAGAAAAAGCCCTTGAAACGCATGCAGTTCTTGGGGAAGCGCCTCCATGTGCAGATACACTGTAGAAATGTTGGGTCTGAAAGCTTCGAAAGGCACACCGCTGTGTGGCAGTGGAGCGTGGAGCGGATCTTGGAGCGGATCTTGGGCCTTTCCCACATCCAAGTGCAGCAGGACCATAATGATAGGCTATAATGGCAGCCAGGAGCCCTGCCTATATCCAGTCTCAAGCCTTGTTGCTGCATCTTTTAGTTTCATCTGCCCAAAGCCTTACGCACCACGCATCCATTTCAGCTCTATTTATACACCCACACCTCCACAGCTTAATAAAAGGAGGGATGCTAATAGTTCGATTCTGTGCTGAAGCTCAGTATGTAACTATGAGCAGAGCAACTGAGCTTACAGAAATATATTTCATTGCTGCTTTTTCTTTACTTTTCTTTGTGACATGTTTCTCTTTTACCCACTACATTTAAACCTGCTAACTGTAAGTCACTGAGGGCAAAAGGATTTGCCGAGGTTGGCTGATATATATATATACAGTTAACGAAAAGAACCGTGATGCTATTCAATAGCTACTGGCCTGAAACATAAGGAAAAACATTATAACGTTTGTTTTTAGATGTTAAACCTGAAATCTAATCTATGTTGCTTGCTCTCTTTCCGCCGTCATCTTTCCAGCTCCTACATTCCCGCCAGCCACCGTGATCCCGAGCACCACCCCGTCAGACGAGTGTGACGACGACCAGGCGAGCTGCCACAGCGGCACAGGTGATGACTACGATGTGACAGGTGCTAACATCGCCTTCATGAGACTGCGCCCTGCTCCCCACCCTCCCCCTCCCCTAATTCCCCCCCGCCTCTGCTTTGGCTGGCAGTCGGTGCCATCGCGGCTTCTGCAGCATCCCTGCCACAGTTAGATTCTGATACCAAACCTAGTCTTCCATGTACTGTACCTTCCACACTGGCAAGCATGCATGCACCCTCATGTGTCCTGGCAGCTACACAGCTCTAATTTGCTGCCCCTGTTGCTACCACCTCCTCCTCTTCAGTCTACCACTTCTTACCTTAACCTCTGAGCACTCACCAGAAAGCATTATTGCACTTGCACCAGAAATCAATTCACACACACCTGTTCTACCAACAGCGAGCTCTGCGTCTCTCTCTATCATTTCATGTCTCACTTGCTTTTTTCTCCTGCCCCCCCTCACTTCTCCTAGTCTATTTTCCCTCTAACCGATAAGCCTGCGCTGCCACCTGCACTCCCCATTAACCAGCAGTCTCCAATGATGAGCATGGCACCATCTCAGTCATATATATTACATAAGTGCGTCCTTCTAGGTATACCAAGAAAGAGCATTCATAAGAAAGAAGCCAGAGTCAAGGCATGTGTTGATTATCCAAGTTTAGCTAGCATGGATACATTAGGTATTATCAGTGCATTTCTTTTTAAATGAAACTTAACTGTTTGCAAAGCTATGCTAACATGCTGTGTTGTGACAGGTGGTACTATGATGCCAGAGAGCACTACTGCTGAAGTGGATACTGTCCCAGGTGAGCAAATAAACAATCACACATATTGCAAAGCACTGATCTTTCAAAGTTTACACACCAGAAGGACACAGCACGACAAAATGTTTGACTGGTCAAGGTTTGTTTTAAATCCATTTCCATGGATTTATCAAGAGGCACACCTGAGATAATGATTGCCAGCTCGAGGCGGCCTCTCTCCTCTGATGTGTGTCTGTTATTAAAGCTGATGATATGGCCCTGAGAGGCTCCTGCTGACAGGGTGAGGGAGGTTGTGTGACGCAAGGCTAGCTGATGATTAGCACCGGTGCTCTGCTGCTGCCTTCTCAGCATAATCACTAATCACCGGGCTGACACCGACACACACTGAGCACACGCACAACCACACCGCAGCACAAAACCCGAAAGATGCAAATGACCAGAGGAAGTCAGGTGCACTTTGGGGCCACATGCATGGGCAAACACACACAGCAATGTCTCCTATTGCAGGCTGATGAGGCAGCAGCCGGCTGAGAGGCAGTGCCCCAGTCTGACCTTGGCTAATGGGCCATAGGCTCCACCCAGCCCCCCTTTGCTCAATCAGCTGCCTCTGTAGTCTGTCTTCAGTCTGGGGCACCAGCTACAATAATAGATGAGTGCTCAGATGTAAATGTGTGTATGCATATTTGTATGTGGGTGTGTATGAATGTAATCAAGTGTAGGTAAGCGCTTATCTATGTGACTTTTCAATTCAAGACTCTCAAACTGTGCACACTAACAAGCTGTGTGTGTGTGTTGAGGGGGGGGTCTGGGTCTGGGTATGTGGAGGATGTAGCTTTCACTGGCATTCCTCAAGAATTTTTATTTATTTTTTAATAAAATGCCCTAGTGAGTCATGTGGCTGCTCATCTTATCTAGTCTCCATCAAAGCCTCTTATTAATGCGAGAAAAAGCCAAAGATATTTTAATTGGGAATGGGGTTTCTATAGTGGCTCGGAGTCTGAAATGTGGTGCCGCATGGGAATTCCATCCTTTGTGTTTAATGGGTAAATAGAGTCATTGCCTGCAGAAGTTAGTTAAATCCTTCCCATTATTAAAGGGAATATTGGCTCGTGGATTCGGTCATTCGGAGTGCGGTATCTCAAAAGGCATCTCATGCTGGAAAATAAAGCTGTGGCTGGCCTCCCAAACATCTCATTCCCCTGTGTTCCTTGAAGTCTTTCTTTATCTAATTTGGAAAACAGTAAAGCCTGAGCTCCCACACATTTTCTGGCCTCGATGAAGGCTTCTTCGACGCGGCGTGTGTCCGTGGGGGATCGCATTGTTGGAGTGGGGCCCCGGCACTGTTACCATAGCTGTCTTCAAATCCCAAGTCCCTGCTCTCATTAAAATCCTCAGTTCTCAGCGGGTTGCTGTGACTGTTTCTTTCTCAACTGGGCACGGTGTCCAGACTCCGTCTTCCTGTCCCTGTCATTGGGCTTTGACTGGGTTTTGTTCCATTTCATGCATTCTTTACATACCTCGTTGGATTCATTGAAAGAGATCATCAAATACAGCTAAAATATAAGGACTGCGTGAGGTCTGTGCCATGTCAGAGCCATTATTTACCTTTTGTCCAAGTCTGTTTCTTCCCCCTGAGTTGGCTGCTTGTACCACCCCCACCTGTGGGACTATAAGCTCCTGCAAATCTTTGCTGCCCTCTAGTGATCTGTTGTAGATCAGAATAAGTGAAGAAAGCTCCAAAGTGTAGCCTGTAGTCATACCATGACAGGCCCTGCGGTTATTGTTCGGGTAAAGCCCAGGGCTGCAGGCGGCTTCTCCTTCTGTAATAAGGGGGATGATTAAGGTTTCTCTCCTGTGACACGTGATCTTGATCTTGCATCACACAGCTTTTCTCTGGTTCGCCTGCGACTTTGGCTGGGCCAACGATCCGTCCTTCTGCAGCTGGACATCAGAGGACACCGGCTCTAGGTGGCAGATCCAGTCCAGCGGCACACCTACTCTCAACACTGGACCCAACATGGACCACACAGGTAAGTCGACCGGTTCATACAAAAAGGCCTGCGGCCTCCGGTGCAGTATACGTCATGTTTACCTTCAGTACCACAGCCTTTCTCTGTCACCGATACAAGTACTTTATGCAACAGGTGGATCGGGAAATTTCATCTACACCTTAGCAACCGGTCCCCAAGAGACCGAGGTCGCTCGGCTTGTGAGTCCCGTGGTCAGCTCCCCAGACGCCGACCTCTGCGTGTCATTCTGGTACCACATGTTCGGGTCGCACATCGGCACACTGCACATCAAGCAGCGCAAGCAGACAGTGGATGGACCTGCAGACGTCCTGCTGTGGACAGTCAGCGGCCACCAGGGCAACCGCTGGAGGGAAGGTCGTGTCCTCGTGCCGCGCACCAACAAACCCTATCAGGTACATAAAAAACTGACCCACCTTTTAATTGGGCTTTCTTTGCCTGTGCTTTTTGTGTGTGTTTGTGTGGCTCTAGATGCTCACTCTGTGCTTTTTTTTTTCCAGGTGGTGATCGAAGGTCTGGTAGAGAGAAAGAGCTGGGGAGACATTGCTGTGGATGACATTAAGGTTCTCAATGGGCTCAGCATCGCAGACTGTAAAGGTGAAGCTTTTAGTGTGCATAGTTTCTATGCCTTCATCCCGTTTTTGAATTAAAATGGCACTACAGCACACATATCTGCAGTTCATTGTCCTTTAGCATTGCATTTAATAAGAATTTCTCCTTAAAGATCCCGACGTGCCCACTGAGCCAATGCTACCAGAGGATAACTTCAATGAAATCAGTAAGTCCTTTAACACATAGGGTTTGATTTGCATTATAACCTTTACTAGTTTACCAAGTCTCACTTTTTTCCTTTTCTCTCCAGTTCCAGAAATCACAGAATATCCGGACTTTGTAGAGACCAACCAGATCAGTGGAGGCAGCATGCTGAAGACACTTGACCCCATCCTCATCACCATCATCGCCATGTCTGCCCTCGGGGTCTTCCTGGGGGCCATCTGCGGTGTGGTCCTGTACTGCGCCTGCTCACACGGAGGCATGTCAGACAGGAACTTATCGGCTCTGGAGAACTATAACTTTGAGCTAGTGGATGGTGTCAAGCTAAAGAAAGACAAACTCAATGTACAGAGCTCATACTCAGAGGCGTGAGACAGGACTGGACGTACTCGCCTGACTGTGTGATGGGCCGAGCTCGCACGAGACTGTCTGCGGGCGTGTTCTCTCGCTTGCCTTCAAGCAGGCGGGCTCAAAAAGACTACCGACACCCTCAATTTACTGGATGAGGGACAGGTTCAGGAACCAACAGGAGGTCTGGACTGATCCACGCTTTTCTCAGGAGCTGCAGTAAAAAGAACCTACCAGTAAGGGGACACTGTGTACAAAAAAAAAAAAAAATACAGGAAAAAAATATGTACAGATGATCCAGATGATATTTTAATTTTCTATTTTGATTTTCATTCATTTTTACAATCGGATGCTGGTGTTGAGACCAATTTATTAATAATGTTTAAAGTATTTATCGTTTTCTGGGAAAAGAAATGTCTTTTTATTATCAGTTCGTAAAGGCTGTTGTTTCTTTTCGCGTTTTGAAAGAGACGTACCGAAATCCTAAATGAACCATATCCGGTAAAACTGTAGATTTGCCCCATGGTGCGGCATACAGAGTGTGCTTTGACACATGTACCCTTTCCCCTTTGACCCCTATCACTCTAAAGTGAGGGTCCCATTCATGGCAATGTATGGTTCTGACAGTGCCTTTAACACATTTTGGTTGGAATCCTCTGTTGATATTGGTGTTTTTTGGTTGTTTTTTTTACTGTACTTGGCTTAAGCTATAATGACAGGAAACAGGGGCACATAACCTTATAAATACCTGCAAAACAGGATAAGAGTTTATTGCAGCGCTTTTGGGTTTGTTTTTTTTTGTGTTTGTTTGTTTTCTGTCCAAAAACCACACTGTAAATAAGTTTTAATATATTTTATTGCCCTTTTTAAAGAAAGTAAAAAGGAAAAAAGCTGCAGTATCCCTTTTGTCATGGGTTTGTGTGTGTGTAAATACAATCTTCTGGACTGTTTTGTGGAAGGTGCAGTGTTTCGTTTTTAGTTGCTCAGGCAAGCACGAGTCGTGTGATGCTGATGTTCCAGCGATTTCAATGTGCATTCAAGCCCTCTGTCATCAGAACGTCCACTTCTCAAAAAAAAACAAAAACAAACAAAAAAAAAAAAAAAACGCCCAAGGATGAACGAATGGAGAGGTAACAAACGCACACACAAAAAAAGATCACATCATCTCTCTGCTGGGAGTTTAACTGGTCACTTACATTTTCCAGAGGTTCAAACATGACAAAGACAGAGGAGGTGGTAAAATATATTAAATGTCTAATATATATATATATGTATATATATATATATATTAGTACACCAATCCCCATTGCTTTGCTTTATCTAAAACCTGGACTTTCTCGTCACCTCCAAACTTCACTGTGGATTGTTCACTGAGGAAGTGCTATCTGGACAATGCAGCTTGAATGCACTTTGTCTCCCTTAAAAAGAGGGGCTAACACGCTAACTGACGAATGGTGCTATCAGTAATTTAGCCAGACACGTGTCTCATGATGAACCCAGTTTGTATTGTCCACATGCTGTAGTGTAGCTTGAGCCCCCTTTGGGGCTTGCAAAGAGTTTTTACGTGTTTCACGTGTAGCAGCCATAATGTTGTCATGTCAGAGCTGATGTCAAAAAGGACAGGACACTGGTACAGCGGTGGGGGGTGGGGGGGGGGGGGATCGAGCAGCATCACCTGAATCAGGTCACCCCGGCCTCCCTCCCTCCGTGGCTTTACCAAAGGATGGTCGCCCCTTCAAGTCGACAGCATCAGGACACCGGGGCCCGCGGGGCCCTGAACTACAGTGGTTTTTCTGCGCCACAGTCAAAACAATCAAAAACTCGATCCTGAGAAGCGTGACGTCTTTTACATCGATGTGCTTTGTATGTTGTGCCGTGGTGAACACACATCCTGAGCTTGTTCATTTCAGACTGGACGACCCCTCTCTCCTCAGCTTGGTCCCGGCCGTGCTTTCAGCCACAGAGCTGCAGCAGCTAGAGAGAAAAGGATACTGTAGCGTGGACTCAAACGAAATAATGTTGCACTGACAAATATATTTAAGAGGTTTATGTGTTTATAGCATTCATTTGCAAAAAAAAAAGGAAAAAAAAGACAAACTGGAGAAAGTCAAAAACACCTGTTTTCATTTTTCTTTTCATTTTTATATATATAAATATATATATAGTTTCAGATTATGTGACATAATTCTGAAATGTAAAAATTATTGAGATGTTTTCATTATTGAAAAAAGCAGACTAGATTTTTCCAGCAGTAACGTCCCTCCCCGTACATTTACATGGCATATTAACGCTTCGTTTTGTACTGTCATTCGGAATTTTGTGCAGATTTTCTTTCTTTCTTTCTTTTTTTACAACAAGAAGAAGAAATTAAGACTTTTATTTTCAGTACTGCTTCTGTAACTTACTGTTGTGAGGGGGGGATGGGGGGAGGGGGGGGAGGAATAAACAGAAAAGGCCTTAAAAATCAGAAAAGGGAACATGTGAGTTGTGATTCAGACTTTGAGTTCCGGTCGCAGAGCTACATCACGGCCCTGCTGTGAAGGGTTAACCAGCAGCTTCACGAGCAAGCGGCTCTTTGCAGCTTTTGCTTGAAAGTAATGTGAAAGCACTATGGAGGCAAGGCAGTGATGTAAGCAAGAACATTTTGTCTGGTCTCTCTCATCGCCACCGCTTTCCAAAGATACAATAAAAAAGCGTCTTCATATGAAGGAGGTTGAACATTTATTTGCTGAGCATTTTGACACCGAGTCCGACAGGTGAATATTAATCCCCTGATCCCAGATCAGAAGTCTCTAACGTGAGAGTCTCCAACTTATGGAAGTCGTTAACAGCGGTGAAACTGATGGCATAGTAAAGGGTGGGTGCTGACCGCTAATGGGAAGCTGATGTGAGCTGGGCTGGATTTTTATGCTGGTCTATCATTAGACGAAACTGCATTTTCACTGATTTTTTAAAAACTTTTTAACAGGACAGGAAATGAGAACGAAAACAGCACCGCAATGGCAGTTTGTTCGCCCACAGCTTCATTATCTATTTAATTTTAGAGATAGAAGTACAGCGTGCCAGCAATTACTTGAGTAATGTCTATACACATCTTTAAAAAATAAATAAATAAAAATAGCCCGGACCTCATCATTATGAACAAGCAAATTAGAGTCCTAACATCTTTTGGCTGCCGCATCCTTCACACACTATTAACTCCAAGAGATTTTAAAGCATGCAAACCCAACACCATCTCTTAGTTTATCTCTCCTAAGACTGCTGAACACCGATAAGCTTGCAAAGTGGTATTTAGCATTAATTAATGAATCAGTCAGTCGAGTGCGAAAGAGACAGAGTATCATCAATCATTTATTTGTGGAGCACAAGTGATGGAGAATTCTAGCTTCTAGTGACCTACATCACAATTAGAAAGTGGCTGATATGGATTGCCTTTGTTTAGCTGTACAACTTTGGACTTTAAAGTCACCTTTTAAAAAGGCTTTACACTGCTGCTGCTTTGTTAATATGTTATCTACTAATTCTTTAGTCTTTAATAGGATCAATTTGGGGGATTATTAAAAATCCCTTTTGTGTTTAGCCTTTCTGTTGTACACCAGGGCAGTCGCTCTTGTTTAATGGACCACCAAATTTCCAGCGATGGGTGTTAATAACCCCCTAATAAAAGGTTGTTGGTTTATCACTGAGAATGAATCTGTTCTGTAGCTATAATGTCAGTAAGTAGTTAATGAACAGATTCTGGTTTGGATGCTGTGCAGCAACCAAACCAGAATCCATCATTCCAGGTCAGAAGCCGTTCCCCAGGTCAAACACAACTATGAGCCACTGCAGGCGAATCGGTCACAACTAGATATTTTAAAATGCTTGACTTAGTCATTTGTTCGGGCTGTTTAGCAGATGAGAAAATGTAGCATCACAACCGCAGCATCAGCAACATCACACAAAGGCTGAGGTCTGAATCTTGCAGTTTTATATTTTGCCACTGGGTGGCTCTGTAGAGTAACATTGATTTCCTTAATCTGCATCATAATTCCTGATACTTTGTTAAATAAAAGGAACATTATTACGAAACATTCTCTGATGTATTACTCTGGAGAATCACAGCAAATGTGTGAATGCTTGGTTGTTGTTTTTCTTTTTGTTTTTGTATCGTTTACAGAAATTATATAAAATGTTTGGATACCATTTAGTAGACGAGAAATAATTGTGAAAATATAACTATAGTGACTCATGCAAAGCTATAGTAGCAACTGTGCTGCGATATCTCATCACAGAGGCAGAGTGACTGTGGCTGACTTCCACATGCTGCTGTTGCACAGCCTGTACTGCTACAGTTAAATAGAACATGGTTAGTATTACCTGCGCTTTCCCTCTTATGAAAAGTGGAAGTTTCGCCGGTCATGAAGGCCTCTCGCTATTTTGTCATAACAGTGGCCTATGGGGCCATTTTGGGGCCATAATGTTTGTTCAAAAAAAAAAAATTGAAACTGAAAGATTATTTTGAACCCAAAAAAAAAGTTTTGCAACTGAAAAATAAAAGTTTGTAACTGAAAAAAAGTTTTGCAACTGAAAAAAAGGGTTTGAAAATGAAAAAAAAAAATTTCAAAACTAA
>JAVDPK010002443.1:43215-66919 GCA_034780415.1 Cichlasoma orientale
AGCAAAAACGACTGGGCAGAGTTTCTCTCCAAACACTTCCTTTAACATGGTCACCAGTTTTTCATGGTGCAGGTTCTGCATGCCGTAGAAGTGGTTGAAATCCAGGAAGACCACCTCTCTGGCATGAGCTGACAGGAAACTACTGATCTGCTCTAGGCCTTCTCTGACCTAAAAACAAAAATATGAACAATAACAACATTATTCATTAAGATCTTGATTTAATGAAATTAAATGTAAACATGCAGACTTTGAACTGTGTACTTAAAATCTCTGAAGGACCTTGTATAATTAGCCTCTCAGTCTACACTCAAATATAAATATGCTGCCATACACACAGAGATGGTCAAACATCACTTAGCAACCACAAGCATTGCTAGACAGTCATCACATGAAAAACCATCAAAACTCTACTCTTTGCTGACCGTGGCACTGAAGAGCCCGTGGGCGAAGTACAGCTCATTTTCAGGGTCACGGGGCTTGGTGGAGATGCGTAGGTCAAAGAAGCGGATCCCAGCCTCCAGTTGGCTTATGAAGTTCATAGTCTGTGTAGCCAACCACTTCCTCATTAGCTTCTTGGCCACCGTGCCAAAAACAGAAACAAAGTTCTGCACCGTCTCTGGCTGCTCAGGGCCCACTGGAGATGCCTCATCGATGTAAAAACTGAAGGAATCGTGGGATCCTGGAGAAAACACAAACATTAGTCTGCATTAGTCTGACTACTACAGGTATTCGGTTTCTGGTGGGAGACAAATCAAAGTGGGGGTCATTACTGAGAAACAGCCCAAAACCAAGGTAACAACACTAACTACATGAAAAAACAGCATCCATGGTTGCAAATCGTGAACTCTGACATTTTGAAGAAGAAAGCCTGTGAACACACATTTATTTTTTATCCCTCACATTTCTCAGGCAGAACAAAAGTCTCTGAGGTAAACAGGGCAGTGAGTTTAACAATTTCCTTATACAGCACAAATATTTTGCTAGTTTTGCACTTGTTGGTAGGTTACTATTTCCCTTCTTACAGTATAGTCCCCATACAAAATAAAGAATGTTAGCCAATAGATTCCCTTAATTTGAGGCCAAACATTGATTCTTCATCTTGGAAGAAACAAGAACAAGAAACTTCTCAACACAAGGACTTTTAAAGATGTTCTTTTCGAAGCCTGTGGCTTTCACCACCTGATTAACTTCCTCAGATACTATGGATATGTTGTAACTGTAACATAAACATGTAAAATGTGGGAAGGGGAATGAGCTGGAAAGTTGTTCAAACAAGCTGGAAATTGTGCCCAGAATTTATAGAGGTAAAGGGCAAAGTTTATATGTTTTCATAATTCAGTTCTCTTTGTTCTAGTGTGAACTGTAAGTGCTACAATACTCAACACAAAGGGCTGTGACTTAGATATGTATTTTTTTGTATAAATATATATTATTGGGCTAGGAAAGTGGAGAGAAGACAGGAAAGCTGGGAGAAAGTGCAGGAGGAAGGCAAACAGTAAATGGCTTCAGGGGCAGATTCAAACCCAGGCCTCTGCATTAGCCTTACAACATACAGGTCACTTGCTCAACCCAGAGAGGTATACCAGCATCCCTTACTGCTGTTTTTACTATCAGTCTGCCCCACATGCCTGAATTGGATAAGCAGGTAAGAAAATGAATTGATGGATTTGGATCTGTTGATTGTTTTTCTTCTATTGTTTGATTGATCATCTCTGAAAATTTGCCACTGAAAAAAAAATCCAGAGTTCCAGGGTTTTCATTTAAAATGAAAATGAATGACCTTTGAAGATTTTCTGAATAAGGACCACTTCTACTTGTGAAAGGTTGTTCAAACTTATCATGGCTACATTACTTTCTTGCAGATAACAATATATAAATATATACATCTTACATAGGATCTTAACAAAACACAGTCACATGGAAATCAAATTCCCGATGGTCATTTTTTTCATAAACTTTTGTCATTTTATAATGTATGGGCATTTTCCTTTTCAGATAAAATCTCGCAGAGTTTTGCCATAAATTAAAGGCAAAATAAAGAAAAAAGATAAACTCTGACTTAACAAATTTACAACCTGGATGACAACTATTTTACCCACTCTTGATATGAGGAATCCCCAGCTTTAAACCAGGATAGCCGTCTGACAGAAAAAGTGCCTGGATTAAATTGAGACACACTTGCTAACAAGTGGACCTGCCACTAAACTGCTCGCACACATCTGTGGTGCTCACTAATATCTTCAAATACTCCAAATTTAAAGATCTTTTTCTTCTGTCGGAGTATTCCCAACGAGCCCTGGAACTATATCTGAAAAGATACATGCTGTGAAATGTTTCAAATGTCATCTTTGGTGCCTTGGGCATCACAATTGTTTTTGGAGTGGCAGCAAAAATCTCAGATACGGACATCTGAAAGCCTCAGGAGATAAAATAAAACAAAAACCAACAAAAAAAACCAACAAATCATATGAATGGATAGGCAGCACTCTGTGAAAAAACTAGCATGTTTTTTTTTCCAATTGTATTAACTGAACAGTCGAACAATTTAGCTGATAGTGTGATACAGTGTGTGAGAAATAAAAATTTCCAATATATGGAAATTATGCACATAGCTTGTCCTGCTCCTTTCACAATGACTGCTGCTTCTTTATTACCCCTTTACATTTTAGGCAGGCAAACGCCCCCACCTTCCACCACCACTAACACAGAGCCTGCACTGACCTTCAGCTATCTATACAGCAGTGCCAGGTCTTCACAGTCGGCACAGAGAATGACCATAAGCTGAGTAGACAGCTGAATCCTGGGGCAGGGCAGCAAGTCGCATCACTACTGGCTAAGCCGCACCACCAGGGTCACAGAGTATGACCTTAACCGGCCACAACAGCTGCCTCTGCAGAAAACATTTTCTTTTTAGGGCTGAAGGTTGTGCAGCAACAAATAATAATCATCACAAAATTAATTTCATTAGCCAGTAGTGTAATCAATGTTGAAAAATACACAACTGCTATCTGCTGACGTCTTCAGAGTGCTTGTTATTGAATTTACTCTTATAGTGCTATGAAAAAGTATTAGCCCTGTTCCTGACTTCTTTGTTTTACACATATTTGTCACACTTACATGTTTCAGATCATCAAACAAATTTTAATATTAGACAAAGATAACCTGAGCAAATCCAAAATGCAATTTTTAAGGTCCTACCTGGTCCTTTGTGAAAAAGTAACTGCCACCTGAACCTAATAACTGGTTGTACCACCCTTGGCAGCAAGAACTGCAATCAAGCATTTGCGATAACTGGCAATGAGTCTCTTCTTTGCAGAGTTGTTTCAATTCAGCCACATTGGAGGGTTTTTAAGCATGACCAGTCTATTTAAGGTATGCCAAAACATCTCAACTGGATTTCAATCAGGACTTTGACTCGGCCACTCCAAAACCCTCATTTTGTTTTTTGTTTTTTTAGCAATTCAGAGGTGAGCTTGCTGGTGTGTTTCAGATCCTTGTCCTACTGCATAACCCAAGTGCGCTTCAGCTTCAGGGTATGAACTGATGGCCGGACATTCCCCTTCAGGATTTTCTGGTAGAGAGCAGAATTTATGGTTCTATCAATTATGGCAAGTCATCCAAGTCCTGAAGCAGCAAAGCAGCTCCAGACCATCATACTACCACCATCATGTTTGACTGTTGATATGATGTTTTTATGAAATGCTGTGTTAGTTTGGCGCCAGATGTGACGGGACTCAAACCTTCCAAAAAGTTCCCAAGAATATGTTCCCAAAAGTTTTGGGAATCACGAGGATGTTTTTTGGCAAATGTGAGACAAACGTGTTCTTTTTGGTCAGCAGTGGTTTTTCCTTGGAACTCTCCCATGGATGCAATTTTTGCACAGTTTCTTTCTTATTGTTGAATCATGAACACTGACCTTGAGGCCTGCAGTTCTTTGATGAGTCATCAATACGCTCTTGGAGTAATTTTGGTAGGCTGGCCACTCCTGGGAACAGCTGCCACTGTTCCAGGTTATCTTTGTCTAATATAACATTTTGTTTGATGATCTGAGACATGTAAATACTTTTTACAGCACTGTATATAAGTTTTAAAAAACTATATTAAATCCTGGAACTAGGTAAGGTTAGGCTCGTTTCATTGAAAAAATAAATCAGGGAAACAATTATTTTATTATTGAAGTGGCTGCCGACTTTAACCAATAAACTGAATAACTGTTTCAGTTTTGTAACACACACTTGTAATAGCTACATGCCCATCAAGTTGCATAGCTCACTGGGATTATCCTGAGATATTTATTGTTATGTTAGGGAATGAAACAGTTATAAGATATAAATTAAATCCAACAGTCCCCAAGGATCTAGCAACAAACTATATTTTATTAGTTTTTAATGAAAGCCAAACACCTCAGGGAAACTAATAAGGTTTGTTTTCCATTACTAACAAGCACTTCTATAAATATGCATGACAAAAAGCCTATGGTTGATGCCATACTGCAGAGAGACACAATCTCGCAGGAAAAGCTGAGACAGTATCAACCCTGGAGGGCCAAATCTTTTGCCAAGTGTGCAGAACATCTGTGAGAATTTGCAGAGAAAGCTGTGCAGAGATGTGGGAACTCCAATCCAATACCATTATGGTGCCTGAGCCCTGAACATGATTAATTATTGTTTATGCTCCACCTTGATGGTCCGCCATTTCTCAAGGGAAAAACATTCATTTGGAAATGTGTGGAATCATTTCAGTTTTTGAAACAAACTGTGCACACAATTAGTTTTCATTCTCACAAAAACAAACAACTGCAGCTCTGCAGAGCTGAGTCAATTTCGTGTCTACAGGAACAAAAATTTCACTTTTCTTAAAGCTTATATAAGATCTTAAACTTTTTATCCTTTTATTTTTAGCATTAGGAGCAAAAACAACAATCACTAGTTTACCATGACTGTTTTGAGCATTAGCACATGGTTGGTGGGCTTCATGCTAATACACGTAATCCCAAATGTACATCAGAAGCTGGAGAAATAAAAATATATGCTGTATGCTACAATTCTTTTTACATATTCCTCAGAGCTCACATGCGAGGATGGCATATGGACAGTAAACTCTTTACAATGCATATCAGAGTTGTTCTACACTTCAATTTATTATGCATCACAATTTTGCATAATGAAACTGTAGATCCTCATGCTAAAAAAAAAACTTATAAAAGAATGCAAAATAATTTTTCATGGTGTAGTGTGGAGGATGAGTTTGGTAATCTCACAGCGGTATGGCACTGTATACCTCTGTACTGTTGCCAGATGTCCACAGGGTGAACAGGCTGTAATTGCGGTGGGATGCCTTATATAGTGTATTCAATTTTCAGGTCAATTCAATTTATACAGCACCAATTCATAACAGTCGGCCCAAGGTTCTTAAATCACTTGTGTTCTGTAGATGGGTACTAGTGACATTCTGGGCAGCTTTAATCACCTGCTGCAGAGTCTCCTGGTCTCGGGCTGTGCGTGTTACGTGCCAGTTTGTGATGTTTCCAGTTAGGAAGCTTTACACTGATCCTCTGTAAATGGTATCAAGAATTTGACACAGGAATTTAGCCCGCTTACGTTTTCTTAAGAAGTACAGTTGTTTCTTAGCTTTAACCAGGGTGCAGATGTGTGGTGACTGTGATACTTCTATTGACTGTGATGATGAGTTAAAAAAAAAAAAAAGGTAAATCAATAACAAACCTACATACTGGATGATCTTTGCCATCAAACAGAGTCAGTAAACTACAATAATATACAAAAGTACAAAACCTTCATTACACTTCCATGACAGCAAACTTTTCTCTCTTTATTCAAAATATGTAATTAATGGGGAAGACATTAATAGTAAATATAGTCCAATATTTGATATGAATTGCTAACTGCAAACAATATCAAACCAAACTACTGTCAAGCTGTTTGATCACTTTAACTTTGATGAAACTGAAGATGTGTGCAAAGAAAAAAAACACACACACACACACATCCTGAAAAGAACCATATCCCAGAATAACACAAGTAGATGTCACTTTGTTTTTTAAGAGACTGTAAGAGTGGTTGAACAATGTAGCACTTTCATTAAAAAATAAACTTAAGGAACTCTTTCTCCTGACATGTCAATATCAGGTGCACACATGAAGACGCTAGAGTCTTACTTAAAGCAGAAAGCCAGAACACGAGCAAGAGCACAACAGAGACAACAAAAAAGCTTTAAACACGCTGAGACAGAGCGAGCCACTTAATGATGATGACAATGTTGATGAAGGTGGTGGTGGGTGATGACTCTTGCCTTAGAGAATTGACCTTTGTTAACTGAGTCATTCTGACTGAATGAGAGCAGACCATTCAAAGAGGACCACTGGTGGTTTATGCCCTTTTTCATTACAAAACATTATCACTCTCCATGGACTCGTTTTGGATCTATTTTAGGATGCTGAGTAGAGGAGTGGCAAGAAGAGGAGAAGAGAGGAGAAAATGAGAAGAGGATGGAAAGTGACAGGATGGAGATAAGCTAAATGTTACTACAAGATAGATATAAGCTTCAGACTATATAATTCTGCCATGTACATTTTTTTAAAAATGAATTTAAAGTAATTCTTCAAGTGTTACTCTTTCCATCTATTTTCAGCATCCATCTATTTCTCAAACTCCTCTTCAGTTCCTTCGAATCTCACTTTGTCTCCTGTCTTGGCAGTTTTTTCCCCATCTTGTTTAAGTGGTAGTGTGCACACTGTATTTCTGATGAGGCTGAATTATTTGACTATATGAGACTATGTGACTATTAAGATAAGTATCTCTGCTGGAAATGCAATTAACTCCAAATGGTGGGGGAAAAAGAGCCAGTAGAGAATCCAAACTCTTCTGGATTCTACAATATTTTTTAATTTTCTTTAAGAAACTTATAAAACTCAAAAGTCTACAAATATATTAAGTTGAATGGCTATGCATCATCATAATACGATATTGCAAACAAGGGAATTCTTTGCAAAAACCGCTAACTGTAAAAATCTCATGAGCTGCAAACAGGCAAAATGCACACAATATCTTTGGCTCAACAAAATGTAACTGAGATTAAGAGGGATCATGATACACAAATATAGATTTATATGAGGAAATAGCTCTAGGACTGACATCTCTCTAACAAAGATTTTTGTTTGTTTGTTTGTTTTATCATATCCTGTTTGAAGTGACTGATTCCCCCTCTATAAACATCTGCACTACCACTGTTTATCTTGGCATCTAATGCCATTCATCCATCTTGTTCTAGAGGGGTTTAAGTGGCGTCAGAGTGATCTAGTCAGGGGACTAATGGCCTTTTACAGCTGAAAGTCCTGGGCAAGCCTTTTCCTCGATCCAGAGGGAGCCACTGAAATTGAAGATGCCTCTTCTACAGTGGATTGGTTGTTACTTCTTGCAAGACTATCTTAACCTAATACAACTGCCTGCACCCATCTCCCTTGGTAATTTATGCTATTCATTGCTTACCTAAAGCCTTGGGCTGTTATTCAGGAGGTTAAGAATGGCTCCCGTGAGCCTTGTGCATGTCTGAAAATTTAGCATTGGGGACTGTAAGTCAATTTCTTTCCCCGTTATTAAAATAATCAATATTATCTACATGGAATGGAATGGGGTGGCATGGTGTTATCGCGGTTAACACTGTCACCTGTCACAGCAAGGTTTCTGGTTCCGTTCTGGGGCCTTTCTGTGTGAAGATTGCATGTTCTCCCTGTGTCTGTGTGGGTTTCAGCACATGTGTTAGGCTAACGTGATTCTAAATTGGCTAGGGGTATGAGGTAGATAAAGTACTTAACTGTAAAGTGTATGAATCTATGGTTAAAATGTGACTTCTTGTCTAAAGAGCTTTCAGAGGCCAGTGTGACTAGAGAAGCACTAAATAATGTAATTACAGTTATCTGATATTGTATACTCTGAAAGTAATTTTAAAGCTCTTTGCATGCAATGATGGTATTTTAGCCAAATCATCACAATATTAGTATCATCATTATTTTTTCATTGTACTCTGAAATTAGAACGACACAGTACCAACCTTAACCTTTCTAAAATAAAATAATTTGGAAATTCTCTTTAGTGGGGTTTCAGCGGCTAGTTTTTAAAGTCATTTTGATTAATATTGTTAATGGCACCAATGAAACTTTGAAGTCTTTGTGTAAGGCGTAAATCAAACATAGATCCATCCATTCTCTTCCACTTATCCTGTTCAGGGTGTAAATCATATAAATAATAGATTTATAATGTAAATAAACTGTTGCATCCTGGCAGCCTATTTTGCAGTTCTCCTGTTTACGATGGATGAATATCAATTAATGCGGCTTTAACAATCCAGAAAGAAAAGATATGGTTTCACTTACCAATGCAACATATTTAGACAATACATTTAAATATTTTAGCTGCTTAAAAAATCCCAGAGCATTTCATAATACGTGACTAATACTGTATTACTACTCTAATACTAATATAAGTAGTTATCATGCACACCTGCACGACACAAATATTGTACATGCCAGTGAGCATGCACTTCAAATTCTACACCTACCACCACATAAAGTACTGAAAATACATTTTAATTACTATGGTAGTAAAAATGTGACAGATCTTCCCTTCCCCCCCACTTAAGCTTGTTTCATGGTGACAGAGAAAAAAAATTCACAGTATCTCTGGCAGCACACCTTTCTGCTGGCCATCTTAGTGAGAGGAATGCGCAGCCAGGCAGTCTGCAGCCCTCACCTGGCAGATCTAACAATAGCCACAGGAAAACAGTCAACCACTAATCAGCTTTGGTAACACAAGAAAGGTAACTGCTTCCTCTCCCTCACTGTCTCTCCCTTTAATGACCCAAATATTTAATATTCTA
This sequence comes from Cichlasoma orientale, assembly GCA_034780415.1. Classification (NCBI taxonomy): domain Eukaryota; kingdom Metazoa; phylum Chordata; class Actinopteri; order Cichliformes; family Cichlidae; genus Cichlasoma; species Cichlasoma orientale. Next base: position 52,108 of record JAVDPK010002443.1, read on the forward strand.
TTACATCTTTCTTTCCTCTCCTGCACAGCCCTTCAACCTATTCCCAATTAGTATAGGCACAAGCCTTTTGACTTTTGTAGACTCAATATGTCGGCACAGCCAGAGGCCAAAGTAGCAATACAGAAAGCTGAGTCATGTCTAAATGCTACCATGTTACTAAGTCTCAAACAAGGTAGTTTGCAGGGGATTAGCAGGATTAGGATCATGAAAGTGTGTATTACTTTTACATAATTAATCAAACGGCCACAGCGCAACTGTGCTGTGGCATGAGTCACAGCATAATACATAAAAAAATATAAATGTGCAGTTATTCCAAATAAACCACTGGACAATAGTTGTCCCAGTGTTGCACAGTTTTAAAAAATCTAAATCTGACTGTAGTCAATAATATCTTTGCTCAGTACTGTTCTTATATATTGTAATTCTGGAAAGAAAGAAAAAAAGCTCTCTTCAGAGAGCTCTCTTTTTCCTGGACACGTTTTTTTTTTTCCAGGTTTCACAACAGCATTGAGTCAGCGCTCCTTTAAGTGTCAAATGATTCACATGTGTTTTTGGACTCTGAAAATCATGCGATTTAAATTCAGCTAGACCTGCTAGTTTTGACAAAATTGATCATTCCTCCGTCTTGTATTGTCTCAATCATGTTGTTGTCATTCAGGATCAGACTTTGCAGTGGTTTGCCCCTTACCTGCAGGAGCAAAAGGTTAAGGAATACCATTTTCCCTCTGCTACCATCTCTCTGTGAGAGACCATTTTATTCAAAGCACATTTCTTATCCTGGCTCCTCTGAGAATATAAACCTGATGATTTCGATGTTTTAAAACATCTCGCTTCATCTTTTGAGGATTTCATATGCTAAATGGAACAGTATTCTTTTGACATTTCTCAATCTCTACCAGAAAGATGGGGGGAAAATGATGAAGTGGGCTTGAAATGACCCATGATAAGTATACAGCACCCTCTGAATAATATGGTGGAGGCTCTTTTTGTGCATAGGAATGCATGGATTCGAATGGCACTGGCGTGTATTGATGATGCGACAGAAACACACGGAAACAACTCAGGTTCAGCCAAATTCATTGGATGACACTTTACAGCGCAGATGGACACAACAGAAATTGTATCAGTGTCCAAAACTTTGTGGATCTAGCTGTACCTAATTAAGGGTCTCCAAATGAAAAAGGATTTTTAAAAAAATACATATATTAAGCTTTACTAAAAGCATACACTATAGAGGTAGATGACCTTCATCACCTCTGTCTCATTTTAATTTGTAAAACTGTTCACCAACCACACAATCAAAGTAACAAGAAATAATAAGAATTTAATCCCTGACAACATGATTGAACATTCCCTTTCAGCATTGCATGTGCTGTAGCATGTAAACTACTTTCACATTAAAATTTTTCAGGTTGATCCACTCAAAGGAAGCAGGCAAGCACATACAATCTGTTACACATCTGTTATACAGCTGTTGTAGCTGTCAAACACCTGCTACTCTGAGTATCTTTAATGTGCTATATGCACAAATAATTTGGCTGCATTAGCTCATTAATTGGTTACTTGAAGCATAGGAAAAACATTATAAATCTGACAGTAATGAATCTGCCACCATAATACCCTAAAATAAACTGTCAATCATTTAGAAGGTTATGTGTACTAACAGCTAGACTGGGAAGTTTTCTGGCAGCAGCAGAGTAGCAGACATCACACGATCCCACATTGTAGACTATTACTGCCCCTTGGATATTTGAAGTTGCATGGTAGGTGAATATATTTGAAAGACGAGCTCAGAAAAAGAAAGTAAGTTACAGCAGCAGTTGTACAAGTTGTATAATAAGTTTTGCACAGCAGCATTTTCCAGTAACATCCTGGAAAAAATATTCCTCCAATTAAGAGGAGAGATGAGACTTGTTTGAGGAAATGGATCTCCTATCCTTTTTGTTTCTTGTCTGTCCCAGTTTTATTCCTCCTTGAACAAAGGCTTAATGCTGCGTTCTTTGATGAGACAAAAGAATGTGATATGAGATGCACTTTTGAAAGACGTACACTCCAATACGAACACATGGTTGTTGCTATAATGAGCTTGGATAAAAATCCTGTGTGTTCTGGAGTTTCTTGGCAAATATGTGCAGACAAACACAAGAAAGTGCAAAGATTTGGTGGATGTTTACAGAATCTGTATCCAAATGAAGGATAAACTGAGCTATCCTCGGCTGAGCTGCAGGCCACAGAAGCAATAAGAAATATTAATGCCTAATTAAAAGGGACAGAGCATGTTCCCATGCTGCCCTGGCATGGATGGACTGTGGTGCTGGACAGCACATGATTCAGCAAAATTACAAGTGTAGATTATGCGTGCCATTTTATTTCAGTCTTCATTAATATTTCATTCAATCTAATTTGACTGCATGTGTCTTGGCATCCTTAAGAGCTACGGTCATATTTGGTAATATGCCATGCCCTGGACATTAAGCACTAAGCCATCTACATCTGAAATGCCATTATTGCACATGCCAACCAATAAACACAGCGGGGATTGGGAGTTCAACAAGAGAAAGACAGAGAATGGAAGAGTGAAAGTGAGACAGAAAGAGGGGGGAGAAAGGGACCGAAGCACAAAGGACTAGAAATTCAAGAGAAAGAAGAATCGAATCGCTTTGTGTGGAGGTGTGATAATCGCTAGGCAGCGGATATGGCTTTAACCGGCTGCTAATATGGCATTCTATCGGTCAGATCAGTGATGGGCTTTACAACCAACATTTCCAATTTGAATGGAGTTAAAAAAGACCTGCACACTGATTGGATAAAGGTCCGACCGCTCATTTTCAATGGGAAGCGCTGTGATCATCTGAGTGTGCAGACTGCACCCATCCCACTCTGTCTCCCTATGGCCACCACCCCAGCATAAAAGCACAAACAGAGCAGCGTGGCTTATCTATTCTGGGTTTATAGAGTGGTTCTTGGTGTCTTTTTTTGTTACTGCACACTTATCAGGCGGATAAGCAATCCGCCATCTGGGTCTGATTGATAACCTTTAGGCAGCTGATCGCAACACAAGCATTTGAACTATTACAAATACATGGCACTTCTTTGGTTGCGCAACAGGTCTTACCCTTTGTTCCAACGAGGTACAGTGAAAGTAACGGTTTTATTGAATGCAAAGTAAAACAGTTTATGGAGCAATAAAACATAATTTCAAAACTCTCAATTAGTGTATTTCTCATTTCTTGTCTACTAGAAAAGCTACATGCGATGCGAGAGGTTAAAAAGAAATGGGCATCCTCCTCACCCGATTACACTTGAACAAGGTATTTTTTTATTTTTATTTTTTAATAATAATAATAAACACCTACCGGGAATGGCCAGGTTGGTGAGCGGGATAGTGTGCATGCTCTGCGGTAAACTTGCCATCCAGTCTGCGAACCGCAGGTCGCTTCTCCCGTGAGACGAAGCCATGCTGCCACCTTGCACAACGCTCCGTTCTCCCTGACCGGTGCCTGCGCCAACCTGGAGCGCGCGCTCTGCGTTTCTCTCTACATACAGGCACACTCGCGCCCTGCCTCGCTTTTTCTCAGCATCCCCGTCTCACGCACACACACAGACACACACACCAGCGCGACCGAGAAGTCAGTCCACACCCCCCTGAGCAGCACACATAGGCGTGTTGCACAATTATGAAAATGCGGTTGGACGGATCTAAATATGGCAACATTCGGTGGATAGACGTGTAATAGTAACATAGCCTAAACACTGCAATGGTTATGTTTCAGTATTTGTCACCCATAAAAAAAAGCAACATATAACGGTCTAATGTTTTTAGCATTATTGCACAGACCGTCGATGCTAGACTACGCAAACCCATAAGGCTGCCAGAACACCCACGACATGAGGGCTTCATGTTAAATATTTTGGAACAACACAGTTGGATATGAATAGCCTCTGTAAAAAAGGTCTGCCAAGCTAATGCCATGAGGATAGAACATTTTGCAAATGTCAAGATATCTTTTTAGGAGACTGGATATGTGCATTATCCGAAGAGGTTCAATTAGTGTTTTAAAATAAGGTCAACACAGAGATTTCATTCTAATTCCCAGTTGACCTATGTCTGAACTGAGGTCGTGTACTTCAATTACTGAAAGCTATATGGAAATGATCCATTCTGCAATTAATGTGGCAGAGGCAAAGAATATCTGACAAAAATCAGTGTGATTAGAATCAGTTGGCTGGCCACATTATCATGAGTCATTCACAAAATAGGTTGCAATGGTATAAAGATGAAGAATATACAAAAGCTGCTGTTATTGCTCCCATGGTCTGTATCATGATGTTCAAACACTCAGTGGGTTTTATTACCTACATGACAGCAAACTAGAAGACTGAATCTTCTCTGCTAAAATCTGTTTTTTGTTGTTTTCCCATCTGGTTGTGTTTTCTACAATTATGTGTTTGGAGTGTGACAGGAAGAACGGTTGATCAAACCATTGTCAGCGTACACACAAAAAAAGATCAATACTGGCACAAATACCATGCATAATCACAAATCACTGCCATCTCCCCAAATACAAATAATAGGACTGCCAAATAATATGCTTTTCCCTGGTTGACCTTAATCCTATGGTTCCAATGAACAATAAACATATTAAAGAGAGGGAAAAAAAAGCTAAATGGTCAGCATAAAATAAAATGCCTACTATATGAAAGCTGTTACAGTCCGAGTCAGTTTTTAACAATAGTTCAGGTTGTTTGCCACAAACCTCAGTGTCTAAAATAGCAAGCACTCATGTCTCTGGTGATGTATCAGTCTGACCTGTTTAACTAATCTATTTATCTTTCCACCAGTTTAACATTCCCTCTTTTAAAGAATTCAAAAGCAATCTCACACACTTCTAATTTTCCAAAACATGTTCCTACTAAAAACCAGTCATGTTCTTCAAATTCCCTCTCAAGTAATTTCAAGTACAAGTATGAGAACTAGGTTACAAAATGTAGGCTTATAGGGTACCGCTCTGGTTTGACTCATGGAGGGGTGTGCTGAATTAACATCAACAGCCGGTGGCAAGAGCCCCTGTCACTTTCTTCCATTTTTCTGCTTGATGATCCAACCCAGTTGATCTTCTTGAACCCCCAAAGCCTACTGGCTGAATTCTCAGGTTATATAACAGCCCTCTGGTAATGCCAGAACCTCTCTACTCAAGTGGAAAAACTGCATTGAGAATGTCAACGTCAAGCCCTCCACATAGACAAAGCTTTAACCTGTAGTGTGTCAAAAACTGTTATTCTCAAAGCAGTCATTTCATTCACTGTGAGATTTGATGAGCTAAATAATTTGAAAACACAAAGATTCTTTTTCAAAAAGAAACAAAAATGCCACTTGTTCCACTCGGCACACCGTGTTGTATTTTATTTTATATACAATTGCAACCGAACATCAAATGTCACAGTAAAAATTGTTAAGGCTTCGTGTTTTCAGGTTGAAATATCTGCCCTGTCCACCAACTCCAAGACACCTGGGCCTATGAGAAAAATACACAAGTCTACATTATGGCAGAAGTTAATAGTAACATCCTGTCTCATTATTTCATTATCTTCATTTTTCAAAGGAAAAAACCAAAACAAAATAAGATATCCTACACTTGATGCGTAATCTAAAAATATTTTTTCTTCCTTGCTACAGCACAATTTAAAACTACATACATATTTGTTCTATGATAAATGAATAATCAATTGACCTATAGAACAGTGGTTTTCATTCATTATATTTCAGCTATACAGTTAAGAATCCATATGTATTTGGACACAGGCACAACTTTCAGTTTACCAATCATGTTCAAACAACAGTTATATAGTAATTTACATCCAAATTGGGGAACGGGTCAGGCACTCTTATTCCTTCACCAATGAAGCATGCTGGAAAGGTCGGGACTTGATATGGAAGTTGCAAACATTTCACACTATATTTTTGATTCTTGAATTATTGCTTTGTTTTCATTAAATTACATACTGATCGTTCATTTTTAAATCTCTTGTTGTGGTGGAGAGAGCCAAACTTGTGGAAACTGTTTCACTGTTAAAATCTTTTTTTGACCTTTCTGTATCTCATGACAGTAACTTACGAATCTTACAGTAAATTTGATTAACTAGTTTTTGCATCATTTGTTCTCAAAATACTAGTGAAGTTGGAGAAACTAAAAAGATTATCAGTGTTTTCAAATACATTTTCAAACTGATTATTTGGTAACAGCCCGACAAACACAAGTAAAAGATCAATAACTTAACTGTGTAATAGGCAACAATGCAATTTTCCCCAATCTTCTGTCAGATCAGACCACAAAATAACATTGCACACTGGCTCCCATTAATCACATTCAATTAATATTGCAGAGGTAAATACTTCTGACAGCTGCACGCTGATTACCAAAGAACTGAACCTGGTACCCGTGTTTTATAAGCTTATTTGACCCATCTCAAGCTCTTAAATAACTCGTTTACCACAGAGAAATTAAGCACCACAAACCAAAAACACATCTCAGAGCCAATGAAAACTCCTCTAAATTTGCTGCATAGGCCTCAGGTTGGGGGACACCTAGAAGACAGGAAACAAGAAGAAGTTTCATGGTTAATAAAGTTGAAGGTTGAAAATGTTTTATAGTGCTGGTAGCTTAACTGTTACATTACTCACCTCGAAATCTGTGCCAGTGCATGCCTTAATATCTTCAGGAGTAAGCCCCTCCGATACTTCTATCAGAGTCAGTCCTTTTGTCTTATCCACGTCAAACACAGCCTGACAAAAAAAAGAGAGAGCGAGAGAGATAACAGAAAAGAGGAAGAGGAATGAGGGAGGTAGGGAAGAAAGATAGGATAGAAAGAAGGAGATGGGAGAGGATGATGAGACACAAAGACGAAATAGTGAGAATGAGTATTTCTGTGACAGATAGTTTTGAGCCTTATGGTGTTTGGTCACTGGGTCACGGACAAGGATGTAGGGCCCTCATTTATCAAAGGGACCCAAAAGAGACAACCTCCAGAAAAAAACAAAACATCAGTGCCACAGGCAGGGGGCCAGAGTACCACTTTAGTGTCATCCATTCAGTAGATGACAAAATAGCTGCAATTATTGGTGATAGATCCAGGAAAGGCCTCAGAGAGTAGTCCTCAGCTATCGGAAGCTGGACTACTACAAATCAGCAAGCAGTATATTTTAATTGTTGCACCATTTTTAACAGATGAAACATAAAAGACTAAGAATATGAATGTGAAATGAGAAAGGTCATCATTAATATAGAGTGATTCGAAATGAAGGTCATTAGTTGACCCTAACCCAAAAACCCTGCTGATGTAGAACAAAACAAGCAAAGTGAAATATTTAGACAGTGCTAAAAAGGAGAACAAAGTATCACTTTCTGTCCTAATTTTGTGTTGCCATTACCTGTATATGCACACTAATCTACACATAAGGATTTGTGAATGTGCACTTTGAGGACTTGTGAATAGATACACAAGAAAAATATTTTAAATTCTTGTCTTGGGTTCCATTCTTGCATAGATTCATATACATTTAATGAAAAAATATCCTCAATAGGGCAATTTTTTAGGGTCATCTGTATTTTTTCTTTTTGGCTGCTTAAAGATGGGATGTTCTGTATTTAGGCCGAGGAAGAACAACAAAAACTACATTTTTTAAAAACCATTAAGTCATTATGAAAAAATTTTCTCCATTTTTATTTACCCCCCCCCCCCCCCCCAACAGCCATCTACTGAATATTTCTGAAATTTTCTTTGTATACAGCCGTCCATCCATCCATTTATCCTTTTCAGGGTGACAGGAGGGCTGGAGCCTGTAACAGCTGTCCAAGGGTGAGCGGCAGGTTGCACCCTGGACAGATCGCCAGCCTGTCGCAGGGCTAACACAGAGAGACAAACAACCATTCACACTCACGGCCAATTTTTAATCACCAATTAAACTAACCCCACTAATTGCATGTCTTTGGACTGTGGGAGGAAACCAGAGTACCCAGAGAGAACCCTCGCAAACACGGACAGAACATGCAAACTCCATACAGAAAGGTCACGAACACAGAAAGGTGGATTCAAACCCAGGACCTTCTTGATGTGAATAAACAGTGCTAACCATCGCTCCACTGTGCAGCCCGGACATGGAAAGGAATGACACATTGATTGTGCATGGCTGTTTTTAGTTGGTTGAGCGATTTGTCTGGTTAATTCCGATAACAAATGAGACACAGACATGCTAACTAGTTACTCAACACCACGCAATCCGAGTCCAACTTCTTTGAGGGACAAGTGATGTTCAGCCACATGAGATTGAGCAATAAACAGGTCTGTTATGCCCTTAGATGTCCAGGGCTGCATGCATGCCACACTGAATGGATCAACATGTGTCTTGGGGATTGCAATTATTTCCCAAGAATGAGGAATTGCCAGTATACAGCAGTATACATCTTAAAGGCCAAGTTTCAGCAAAAATTGCTTTAGAATAAATTAGCCCAGTCTCAGCAGCATCAAGCTTAACAATTTATACATATTAAATTATTGAAGATGATAAATTTCTTAAGCACATTGCAATAGTACACTACTACAAGTTATTCCATAAAAATATGTCAAATTTGCCTTTTCAAATTGAATGCGACATTATCATCAACAGACTGCTGCTTCTCAACTCATGTCTAATATGACAGCTTAAGTAGGGGTTCGTACTGTACAGTTTATGTAATAGCAATTGAAAACTGATGCTAGGGCAAATGCCATTATCCCTATTTATGCAAACAATGCAAAAATACTTTATATAGACAGGCACACTCTTCGAAGCTGGCCCTGTTACTTCTCTAAGCAGGGTCTGACAGACTAAGCCATAGTCACATCCAGGCGAAGCCTGTCAGGACTCTCAGCTCATTAGAACTATACACACAGTAACAGGGCAGGAGGAAGATATCTCACTTCAATATAGCAAGACAGATGGAATGTCACAAGGAACAGGGGTTTACGGATAACACAGACACTGACATGAATTTCTAATTGTGACACATGTCACTAGTGATTAAAGGAAATTAAAAAATTGTCAAAATGTGCCAGAGGGGCTAATTTAAGATGGAGCAACAATGTAGTAGTATGACAGGTGCTGGGTTATGCTCATGTGAAACCCACTGTTTGCTTTGCAATGCAAAAAAGCTTGCCACATAATGGCATGGGTAAGCACATTTTAAAATTAACTAGCAGCTGATTGAATTTATAATATCCACACTATACTAATGAATAACCAACCGTGCCTCCATTTGCAAAGCAGCCTTTGGTTATAAAAATGTTGAGTCACCTTTCTTCACAGTCTTCAAAGCCGCCACAATCATTAACCAGATTGATGCAAGTTGGTCATTAAGAAGCCGGTAGTCTCCCCCATGTGCTGTCTGGCGAGACGTGGGCTGAATGTCACGTAACAATAATAAGGGACACTCACTCAGCCTATTTAATGTTTTAGACAAATGTGAATACAAGAGGAAAGAAAGGAGCAGAAATTAGCACCTGACCTTCCAACAAATAAACAAAAGCTTATCCAGTATCCTGTCAATATATTGCAGCAATTACAAGAAGCAGATTTTGAGATGTGTTCAGGCAAAAGCTCACAGAAGGACCATAAAAGAATTTCAATTTGGCTGCTGAAAAATAACTGCTATCACTGGTATTGCTGTTATTATGGAAAATGCCAAAGGTAATGATTTTATGCCCCCATTACAATGACTGAATAATTCAGGAGTCATTGTGCTTCATTGGTAAATGAATGGGCAATTATTTTTTTACTTCTTTATTTGTAAATTGGGAAATAACTGAGACCTTTGTCACAGCAGCATATAAAGCAACAGGGGGAACAGAGGTGATGTGATTTACTCACACAAAATCATTTCAATAAAAATCCTGCAAACCAACTAACTGTTAAACGAGGCAAAGTGGTAAAGAGAGAAGAAATGGCAACATGGGGTACAAAAATGACTTAAGTAGCAGAGATACAACCTGAAGCAACAGGTTTCCTACCACACTTAGTGTTAAATCATAACATCACTATTTAGGACAACGCTTGAATTACCATCCCTCCTGGACATGGTGAGCTAAGGAGGCTGCTGTGTTTGTGAGAATACATTGCCTAGGTCAGCATGTGTCTGTGTGAAGAGTATATTTGGCAGATTTTGAAGATCCTAGTTTTCTGCTCTCATTTTAGAAACAATTTGGAGCAGAAAAATTTAATTATACAAGGATAGAAACCAATGGAGAATAAATTAAAGATGTAAAGCAGTTTATTAAAGGTACCATTTGTTACCCAAGTTATATGTTCATATATATATATGTCCACAAGAATCACTATCACCACAGTTCGCAAGCGGGCACTGCCATTAGCACTAGCAAGCAGTTGTCCAGTACTGAGGGGACCCCTGCAAAATCCAGCCAAGTTAAGAACCCTCTTGATGAGGTATATCCTTGTCAACATCAATAAAGCAATGCTTTCATGAATATAAATTCATAAGGTGTGCAACAAGCTGCAAACTATTGGTTCCACTCACACGCAGGAAGACCAGATTAGACTTGCCAGAAAACAACTAAAAGACTGCACAGTTCTGAAAAAAAAATTTGTTTGAACAGATTAAATATAGATGAACTTGTACCCGAATGATGGCAAGAGAAAAATATTCAGAAGGAAAGGAACAGCTCCTGATCTGAAGCTGTCAAACATTATCTGTCAAATATGCACGAGCATGTATGTCTGCCAGTGGAAGTGTTTATTGGTGAGGTGACTGCTGATAGATGCAGCAGGATGAATTCTGAAGTGCACAGGGCTATACGCTCTGCTCAGATTCAGCCAAATGCTGCATAACAGATCAGACGGTGCTTCAGTAGGCAAATGAATACTGACCCAAAGCATATTGCAAAAGCAAGAATTTTTCAAGACAAAGAAACAAGATATTCCTCAATGGACAAGACAGTTGTGTGATCTCAACCAAATAAAGCATGCTTTTCAATTACTGAAGACAAAACTGAAGGCAGAGAAACCCACAAGCAAGCAGCTGAAAGTAGCTGCAATAAAGACCTAGCAAAGCATCTCAAAAGAGGAAACAGCATTTGGTGAAGTTGATGAGTTCTAGACTTCAGGCAATCACTGTAAAAAATTTTCATCCAACTATTAAAAATAATCCTTTTTTCTCTTTTTCCAATGTAAAAACCCTAATAAAAATATTAAACACTAAAAATAATCCTTTTATTTAAAATTGTAATTTTTTTCCAAATACTTCTGAGCCTCTGTAAAATGGGTTCTGTGTATACAACATGTGCAATTCAATCACATATTGTTTTTTATTTAAAATGCAGTGTGTTGGTGTACAGAAGCTAAATTTTAAAAAAATGTTATTGTCTAAAGTGCTATGGACCTGAGAGTATGTCTGCTATACATCTTAAAATACAAGTTAACCATTTTTTCGCGATGTGGTTTGAGTTTCCTAATGTTCACATTGTGTGCACACATGCTCATGAATGTCAGTGTCACAACTGTTGGTTATATGAGAATATATGAATACAAAATCTTACAAAAGTGATAATTAATGTGTGAATGAGGAAATGAGAAATATTGCTGTTTTTCCTCTTCATTATTATTATTATGGAGAAAGATGGTAGCAGAGCACACTATTAACCTACTTTCAGAACTATTGCTGGTGAAATTATACCACAAAGACTCAGAAGCAAGATCAATTATACTGGAAATTACACTGGCAAGAAGAAACAATTTCCTCTCATGAAACATATTCTCCCATTGGTCCCTGTACATGGTTTGGATGACTACCAAGCATGATAGCGTAACTGGTGGTTGAATGTGAATGTGAGACAATGAATGTGTGTGTACTCATGAAACTGTACTATAAAGTTAGGAGCAGTTCCCCTAGGATTTCTACTCTGTGTGAAAGAAACTACAGTGCACTGCATTTTGTTTTTTTCCCCCATTTTTGCATACCCTATGTTCCTTGCTCCTAATGCTAGAAATGGGAAATAAATTCCCTGATGTTTCTCTCCCCTTACCAGGTGCAATGCTCCTGCACACGAGAAATAGAAAGTGCTGCACCTATGCAGTTCTGTCTACAGCACACAGTTACGGCAGGAGGAAAGTGATACGTCACAGGCTAAAAGTTTTTACCCCTGATACAGGGAAAAAGCACAAAAAAACAAAAAACAACAGCACAAATATAAAGTATGTATAGATTCCTGGATGTTCCACATATTTTTAAAACTGCTCCCACAGCTAACAGCCAGGCTCTGCCTAATATAGTACCATGCTGACGCCTTAACATGCATCTTCTAACCTGTAGCTAAGGAAGGACACCAGCATCAGTTGATTGTCACAACAGGATACCAGATGATGCCAACAGGTTAAACCCTAGTGTGTAAATTTTATATTGCTCAATAAATTGTATGTATGTGAGTGGAGGCCTCTTAATATACTAACTTGTGCAAAACCCACTCTGCCATCATGAAGGATTTCCAAACCCTTAAATGCACCTTGAGGAGGCAAGAAGCAAAGAGGTTTATAGGAGTTTAGTGTGAGGAAACACAGGTATTTATAGACTTTTATCAAGTGGTATGATATACAAATGCTGTACCTTGAAATGTGGCACACATTGGTGCAGCCTGCCACATTTCAAGGTCACTTAAGACTGATGTTACAAAACCAAGGATGTTTCATTTGGTAGCTTCTGCACCTCCATCCTCACATCTTCATTCATCTCGACCTCTCACACTCTGTTAGCATGTTAGATAAAGTTGAGGTTACTATAGTGTTATTTGGTCCATAAAACATAATAAAGAAAGAAAAAACATTGCTGTCCTGGTTTTAGAATGGCAACATCTGCTCACATGGAATATTAAAGGGGCAAAATGCCACAATGTCAAGAAAGGAGGCTTGAAGAAATATAGAACATGAAGTTACATCACATCTACACTATTCTGATCTTATAGATGTAGATTCAAACAACCCAGACTGACTTTTTTCTTCTATCTCAAAAAGACACAATAATACATATAAATGTGCTCATATATGTGTGTTAAATAGGAAGAAAATTGAACATTGCAACGGAAATTTTGCTGAGAGGAATGGATGAATACCTCAGTGTCTTGCTGTCTTTCATTCTATTTCTGGGAATATAATAAAAGAGTACTTATAGACAGAGAAAGGGAGAGCAGCAGAAGTTGAAATGAGGAGGGTGAAGAGAAGGAGGTGGTACTAGGGCTAGCGGGGCAATACAAAGCGCTTTAACCTTTATAAATGTTGACAGAAATCTGCTTGCTGAGAAATGTTGTGCAATCACAACAGCAGCCAGTCGAGCAGAAAAGAACTGGGGGTGGAAGCATGGACACACTGTCTGACTTTGTCCCTGACAGGTCATGTTTTCAATGAGCAACCTCTGAAGGCAGTAACCACCAGAGGGTAACACGGAACTGACCAGAGTACATGAGGACACAAACTGCATCAACACCAAACTCTTCTGGTTATTGGAATCCCTCTCTGTGCTTGTCTCCCTCAACTCCCGCAGACCTTTTTCCCAGTCAAGATTTATGCCTCTTCTCTCTGTGTGTGCATGGGTTCGCTCCAAGTAGTCCAGTTTTATCCCACAGTCTTTTAGATTTTTGGGTTTTTTTCCAGGGTGCACCCTGCCTATTGCCTTATGGTAGCCGGGATAGGCTCCACCCCCACCCCCCGCGACCCTGAAAAGGCTAAGCGAGAGAGGATGGATAAGATGGATGGATGGATATTCCTTAGAACTGTCTATCCTTAAATCCTTCTATTAATCAAATAAGCAGATGTCTTCATATTCTTTCATCACACACCAGCATAAACTATAATTAATATAATAAAATAGGAACCAATACCCTCAACTGCAAGGTCACAGACTTATTCCTCAACTCTAATGTGATCCTGAAAAGTTAAAAGTCTACCCAACAAAATTTTGCAGAAAATGATAATGTCACAGTGTAGTTAACCTTTGACCTTTTGGTTATGAAATTCTATCACATCATAATTTTATTGTATTAGACACGCTATGAAATTTGGTGAGATTAGCATATGAATTAAGATATTAATTTAACCATCCTAATTTTAAATTAGCTCATGTTTGAACATTTGGGCAAATTTAAAAAAAGATTCCCTCCAAGTGTTCCTGAGACCTCATGTTCAGGAGAGTAAGGTTAACAGACCAACTAAAAATACAATCCTTCTATCTCAGCTTATCGCAATAAAAAGCTGCTGATGCAGGTCAATGGCTTCCTTGTGGAAACCGGCAGTTTCTTTGGTCATCACCTCAACAAGCACACGTAACCCACATCTTTCTTCACATGCATGAAAAAGTCTTTCAGGAGTGGAAATTGAAGGGCCTACAGACAATAAAAGATGTTCTTGCTCTGACCCTGACCATGACAAACTTTTAACCATAAGAAAGAGTGCAAAATATCCAGCTGTGATAAGCTGCATCAAGCACTGACAACATCACAATTAGAGAATTAAAATGACGATGAAGATAATCAAAAATTACATAATAAAGGGAAACCCAACCCCAAGCATGAAAATTACAAAACCATAACAAAATCAATAACTAACATCCTTATAAAATCAACATAATAAGTTGAGTAGAATTAACTAATGCAATTTCCATCTACTAGTGTCACTCTGTTTTATCATAAAAATGTATCAATTGCTTGTGTGTGTGTGTGTGTGTGTGTGTGTGTGTGTGTGTGTGTGTGTGTGTGTGTGTGTGTGTGTGTGTGTGTG
>JAVDPK010002443.1:67019-80186 GCA_034780415.1 Cichlasoma orientale
GTGTGTGTGTGTGTGTGTGTGTGTGTGTGTGTGTGTGTGTGTGTGTGTGTGTGTGTGTGTGTGTGTGTGTGAGAGGTAGGGCAATGTAAAGAGAGATGAAAATACAGTGCAGGAATTTGTGTTTTAGTGTATAAGGACTTCTGTGTGTGCCCCTGGTTATTACTGGCATATTCAAAACAACAAATTTGCTGTGGTAAAATCACTGACTGCCAAATGCACCATATTTAATTTTAGTTTTAGTCATTCACTTCTTCAAAATGAACAATTAAATCTCAACTAAGCTCAGCCTTTCCCCGGAATATCAAGCGCTAGAAAGGAGGCTCTATACGATTGCTGAAACTTGGATTCAGGAGAAACAATGCAGATCAGAAGAGCAGACAAGATCTTGAAAATGGCTTACAACTGGGTTCCCTGGGGACACCTGAGGGGTGTACTGCAGCAGTATTGGGTTCTGGCTTCATTGTTATGAGCCATCAGGTCTTTGTATAACCAAAGTGAGAGCAACGTCCTTGGCACAAAGTCAAGCATGTTTTCAGTGGGTGTTGAACTCCACCAGGGTTGACACTTGTGTCCAATCGTGTTTGTGATAAGGACAGGATTTCAAGGCATAGCCAGGGTGAGGAGGTTGTGCATTTTAGGAACTTCAGAACACCATCCCTGCTTTTTATAGATGTGGTTCTGCTGGCTTCATCAGACTCTGACCTTTAGCATGCACTGGAGCGTTTTGCGATTGGGTGTGATAAGGCTAGAGTAATAGTCAGCAGCTACACATCTGAGACCGTGGTCCTCAGCTGGAAAATGGTGGAATGTTTCCTCTAGGTTGGACAACATAGGCCACCCCGAGCGAGGGAGTTCAAGTATCTCAGGAACTTATTCATGAAGTATGAGAAGGTGGAACATGAGGTACCTAGGCAGAATAATGTGGCATCATCAGATAACTGATGGATAGAGTTCAAGAGTTATTCACCTGAATGCAACTGGTCCCCATTTATAAGAACAAGGCAAAAACATACAGACAACCTTACCATCCTATGCGTCAGCCAACTGTACCTTATATTGTAAGGTAAAGACCCAGCATTATTCTAGGGTCTTTCCTTACAATATAAAGTGTTATGAGGAGACTGTTGTTGTGAATTGGTGCTATATGAATAAAATTGAATTGAACTGTATTTACTGTATAGGCGCAACTATAAAGACAGACCCCAACACAAGTCTATTCTGTGCCATCAAAAACACACATTTCATGTCATTCTATTAACATTCAATTAAATTCAAATCATAGGTATTTATTCATATAATATATAATATGTCCCAAAGCCTTCCTTAAAGTAATACTAAAAAACTACTTGTACAAAACACTTTCATGTCCCCTAGATTAATCTTTTCTAGGTGTCTAGGAGTCCTGTTCAGTCATAGCTTACTCAGTGGCACCGTCTATGTAGCAAGTAAGCAGTGAAAGTTTATGACTAATGGCTCATTCATCCATTCATCCATCCATCTGCTATTCAAATTTACATTAATGACGGCACATCTGCATATATTATGTATGTATAAAAATAAAGAGATAAAAGTGCACCTTTTCTGTGATGATCCGATCCACACATTGTTTCCCTGTCAAAGGCAGGCTGCATTTTTCCAGTATTTTGTGCTTTCCTCCCTAAAAGAAAAAAATAATTTGTTTTAAGAAAGGTCAGTCCCTTTATCTAGTATCTCAAGGTTTCTGGAATGTAGCTTATATGTTATATGCATATTCAGGGTTTCAGTTGGTTATGCAGACTGATCCTAATGGACGTACAGCACATATATAACGTGAGTGTGTCTCCGTTTCCCCATCAGACATTTTCAAGAAGAAGAAGAAGAAGAAAAAAAAGGACACATCCAAAAGCCTCCAACACTGCCTGAGAGGCGTACCTCATACACACCCTCTCACCCTCCCATTCCTCTTCTCCATCATGAATGAAAGCAGGCTTCAGGGCAGTAAATTTATGCTCACCTGCTGCACCATCTGGACTTTAGCTGGGCGCCAGACAGAGTCCCATTAGCAAAAAACAGCATGCTTCTGTAAATGCAGAATGTTACATTGCCCTTGCATCATATTGGTTTGGATTTTCTAAAAGTAAACCAATTCAGTTGGATTGCCTGCTGCAATTGTCAGAACCCCTGTGGGATTAGTCATCCACTTGCTGCAGCACCAGTCTAACTTATCAGCTCGTCTCAAAACACCAAGTCCAATTCTTGTCTTGTATTTAAATTAGCTGAAGACAAGTGCACAGGAGATGGTTTGTGTGCCTCACCAGGATGAGCCAGCTCTCTCTAGTAAAGGGATATTAAGCAATCCATTAGCAGAATTATCCTTAATCAGCCTTAGCACTCACATTCATTACTGTAGGAAGCAGATGCAAGTTACACTGGTGAAGATATGAACATGGGAAAAGGAAACTGTTAATTTAATTTCACACAGAGGGAATACGTCTCTGGACTCGTAAAAGCAATGTTAGTTAGAACAAGCACAGTAAGAGTGCATGCTAACAGACCCTTACATATTTACACACCTTAGCAGAGTGCTCCATGGTGACCACCACCTTAGTTCCAGCACTTGCCACTAAGTCCATGGCTCCTCCCATTCCTTTCACCATCTTACCCTAAGAGTGGAAGACAAAAGCAGATTTTAGTTTCAATTATCCCATTTAAGTTTGGACAAAATGATATGAACATTTTTTCACTTGACTGATTTTTCACATTAACTATAGATTATAGTATAAAATGATACTCTGTCAAAAATACATTAAACTTTGCAATGCTGGTTTTAGCCTTTTGTGGAGGCATATCTTCAATCTTTTTGTGCTCAGTAAAGGTTTGGTGCACTGCTCTTTGTATTATTCCAAGGAATTACCATAACAATTTGCATTTAAGCAAAAGTGAAAAGAGGCTGTTCAGCAATACCCATCACTGAACTGGGCCTTCACACCTGTGAAACTTGGTAATTGTATCTTGTACAGTTGTGGCACCATTGGGCCACAATAATGATGCTTGCATTTATTTGGCCCATTTCAAGGCACCAACGGTGCTTCACATGTATAGAATAGAACCCGAATAAATACCACAACATTGACCATATCTTAAGCCTTTTAAAGCGTGATACATAATGTTGCAGGCTTCATCAATCTGTTGAAGTGACAGCACTCTGACATTCAGACGTGGGTCATGTTTGTTAATGTTTCTAACAGCTTCATTCACACATTCCCAATCACCGACGCAACAAGTTCTGCAGTTATAGTATATAACTGCAGATGATAGTACTCCTCTATACTTTCTTCATCATCCTGACTATCCCACTTTTTCTTTGCTAATCTCCTCTAATGAATATTTTCTTGTACTTCCTCATTCACCACCAAGTCCCCTTGTCCTCTTTTCTCTGTCCAGAGGATATACCAAACACCTTCCTGGCAGTTTCCCTCAGCACTACAGCTCTACTTTCCCAGTCATCTGTAACTCTTCCCAACCACAGGCTGGTGTGCAGGTTACCTAGCAGACCCATGTCTGAGGATTGCAAATTCCAGATGTTATTATACCGGCAGAAAAACATGATAACAACTGCAATAAATGTACAATGCAGAGAACAGCACTAAAAACATTCTGCACAGGAACCACACTAAACATAACTGAATGCTCCTGTGCAGAAACCCTGTGCACTAAAGCTTTGCCACATCATAATGAATGTTTTCTTTAATTAAAAGAAAACCCAGATTTATTTTTGTTGTTGTTTTAAAAGGTGGGAAAGAAAGGTACTAAAAAAGCAATCTGAGCGATCATCACCACAAAAGAAATGCCAGCTGAATGAAAAATTGTCCTCAAGTCATACATTGTTCCCAGTAAGGAAGGTTTCTGAATAAGGAAGGCTGACATGCACATATGGCCACAGGGTGACAGCTCAGTAACTGAATTAGAATCCCATTTCCTCATCAATCATTTGAAGAGCTTGTTTTGCTTTTTGCTCAATAACCAGAGGATATGTATGCCGAGGGTGACACATCGTAAGGATACTGTCTGCCTGTGGGAAAAGCCAGCTGGGTAGAGAAGATATAAACTGAGAACAGAAAGGTTTGGGAGAGGGGAGGTGGGTTAGAATACTGCATATTGAAGAGGCAGCATTTAATTTCATTTATTTGTTTGTACTCCAATTGAAAGTGACCTACTGTAGCAGCATATCAATATCCTTAAATAAACTACCAATATCAGGTTTAATACAACTGTATCCATTTTGACTTTTAATCTCCAAACTCTCACCAGCTTTTTTCCTTCAGCGTTTTCATTTATTACACAGCAACACTTGAGATTAAACAGTGTCGTTTTTCATATAATCAATGTTAATGCACTTTATGACAGCTAATGGGCTTAGGTGATGTCTACACAGGCCTTAGGGGAGAACACTGTCTGACCTGCTAGATGCAAGTTGTGATTTACAGCTGCCATCCACAGCTAGACACCTGCTAATGTACTCCATCTAGCAGCAGAGGCTGTTAATCGACAGGGTGTGTCTTTTGAGATCAAAACCACACTAGCGTTAAAATTCTAGTGCGGTTTTGATCAGTCAAAGTCAAGACAATAACTCTGGCAGAAATTACAAAATGATTTTGTTTTGCTGTGGGGCAGTGAATTTATCCTTGACTATGAAAATGAATCACTGAAATTTCTTGAAACCAAAAATGACAAATATAATAAATCATGGATTTTTGAATGAATGTAAGCCTGTGTCTGTGTTGCATTGCAGTGACAGCAGCCTAGCTGAGAGGATCAACAGCTCAGCTTGTGTCAGTCCTTGATTATGTGTGTGAATGTGGTCAAATGTCTCACTAATGCTTGTGACCTTGTTAAATATGAAATTGTGTAAGAAAATAAAATTGTGGAGAATTAAAGACAGGTTGATGCTCTGTTGCTCAGTATAATCAGTGACCTATATTGCTAGGAGGATTGACATTTGCTTCTCTCTGATTTACAGCTTTGCATGAGGTTATCTGAGCCTACTTTGATCTAAACTGCTGTATGCAGCAAAACTTAAAATTAACATGATCTGCATAAGTGTGAAAGAACAAATTAATGGAACGGTATGATGGGAAAAGCAAATCTATTCCATCCAGAGGGGCATTTATAAAGACATGTTGAGTCTTAAGTAAGAGTTTTTAGTGTAATGAAGGTGGCTGTCTTTTTAACTTACCACATCACTGTGTTGTTAACAGTGGTCAATACAATCTGCTCTGGAACAAGTTATGCTCAGAATTTAGTTTAAAATTGTCTGGAAGTGGTACACTTTTGACTTTCTCCATTTCCTAACAACATAGTCTTAACGTGTCACAACACATCTTTTTTGTCTTGCTTCTACTGATTTTTATTCCTCTTCTTTCCAGAGCATAGCTCCACCTCTCCAGGCTCTCTTCAACCTGCTCCCTACTCTCACTACAGAACACAATGTCATCCGCAAACATCATAGTCCACAAAGACTCCTGCCTGACCTCATCTGTCAACCTGTCCCTCACCATCTGACGGGGCTCAGAGCGGATCCCTGATGTAATCTCACCCCCACCTTGAACCCATCTGTTACTCCTACCACACACTTCATCACTGTCTTACTGTCCTTATACATGTCCTGAACCAGTATCACATACTTCTCTGCTACTCCTGACTTCCTCATGCAGTACCACCATTCCTCTCTTGGCACCCTATCATATGCTTTCTCCAGATCCACAAAGACAAAGTGCAACTCCTTCTGACCTTCTCTATTCTTCTCATCCACACTCTCAAAGCAAATATGACATCATTTCTCAGCATGAAGCCATACTGCCACTCGTTGATCATCGTGTCTCTTCTTAAGCTAGCTTCAACAACTCTTTCCCATATCTTCATGGTATGGCTCATCAGCATTAGCCCTCTGTAGTTGCTACAGCTCTACACATCACTATTTTTGAAAATCAGTACCAGCACACTTCTCCATTCCTCAGGAATCCTCTCACTCTCCAAAATTGTGTTAAACTATCTGGTCAAAAACTCCACTCCCTTCTTTCCTAATGTCTCCATACCTATGTCATCTGGACTAACCACCTTTCCACTATTTATCCTCTTCATAGCTGCCCTCTCCTGATTCACTAACTGTCCTCCATCCTTCCTCCTCTCTCGCTCTCATTTTCTTTATTCATGTAATGTACTCCTTCCTTCTTCTTAACACACTCTCTTCATTTGTCAGCACATTTCCAATTCTGTCTTTAATCACCCTAACCTGCTGCACATCCTTTCCAGCTCAATCTTTCTGCCTAGCCAATCGGTATAAGTCCTTTTCTCCTTCCTTAGTGTCCAGCCTCACACACCACTCAATAAAAGCCATTTCTTTTGCCACAGGCCTAGCCTCCCAGTACTCCTCATTCCACCACCAAGTCCCTGTGTCCTCTTTTCTCTGTCCAATGGACATACCACACACCTTCCTGGCAGTTTCCCTCAGCACTACAGCTGTAGTTTCCCAGTCATCTGGTAACTCTTCCCTACACTCAGAGACTGTCTCAATTCCTTCCTGAACTCTGTGCGACATTCTTCGTTCTTCAACTTCCACTACTTAATCATTGCCTCCCCCTTTACTTGCTTCTTCTTCTTGATGTCCAAAGTCATCCTATAGACAACCATCCAATGCTGCCTAGCTACATTCTCTTCTGGCCCCACCTTGCAGTGCATAACCTTCTACATAAGGTATAGTCCACCTGTGTATGTGTCTCTACCACTTCATCCAACTTACTCCAGAATTCCTCTCTCTTCTAACTGACATCCAAATATTGGCATGTATGCACTGACAACATTCAACATCACCCCTTTAATTTCCAGCTTCAAACTCGTGATCCTATCTGAAACTCTTCATATCAACAACGCTATTCACATAATCCTCCTTCAAGATTACTCCTACTCCATTTCTCTTCCTATCTACACCTTGTTAGAACAGCCTGAATCCACCTCCAATGTTCCTGGCCTTGCTTCCCTTCCACCTGGTTTCCTGCACACACACTACATCTACTTTCCTTCTCTCCATTATATCAGCCAACTCTCTCCCTTTAACAGTCACTGAGTCCCTACTCTCACCTCCTCACACCTGTCTATCCTTCTCTCTCACTGCCTCCTAACATGCCCTCCCCCTTTCCTTTTACTTTGTCTTCAGCCAGTGGTAGCACAGTTTCCACCATCACCCTGTTGGCCAACAGCACCAGAGGCAGTTATTAACCCAGGCCCTGACCGATCCAGTATGGCAATCTAATTCCTTATGCTCCACATGTTTGTTTTCACGCCGCTCATGGGTTGCGCCTTCTAACCTGGGAGTGGCACTTAAAAATTGAACTATTCGTAATTACTTGCCTCTCAGTATTCGAGGCACCCAGGTCTTAGTATAAAGAAGATGAATGTTGACATGGCATTGAGCCTCTAACCAGCAAATGCTGCAAAGCATACTTTCAGAAAAATATCCATGAAAATATCCTCTTTTCAAGCTACCAACAAGAGCAGGGTATTTTAATTAACACAGCTTCAATAATATTAACCTCGTTGGTCTGCCTAAAGCCTATAGTTTGTTTGTTTGTTTGTTTTTTTATTTCCTGACCACTCTGATTGTGTCCATTTGTCTGCTATGATCTTAGCACCATAGGGCCACTAGGACATTGTGTCTAGACACAATTCATTAGCAGAAAAACATAAAAACATGAGAGACGTCTCTCTTCTAAGCAGTGTTAAGCTGCCCGTAATCCTAGAGACAGATTAATTGTTAAGGAAGATGTACAACAGAATAATAAATTCTACATAAATGTGAAAGAGACCATGTTAAGTGTGAGATTTTCAAAGGTAGTTCTACATCAATGGCCTAGTTCAACTAAAGGTGTCATTTGTGATGTCAAATCCAGGCCAATTAAAAGCTATGGTAGCCAGTGAGACGTCTTACAACTGGTTGCAGATAACACGCAGCATTAGACCATTTAATTCTAGGAATTGTCCTGTTTGGAAATTAACAGTCATTGAGGTTGATAAAACATTACAAAGCCAATCAAAATCAGCAACTAATGTCACATGTGGGGTGATGTTAGTGACTGTGATTTGAATCTAAATGTGCAAGGCAGTTACAAAAAAAATGATACTACTGGAGGCAGTATTACTGCTGCAGAAACCTGATAAGACCTCTTAATTTGAAGCTTTGCTGAGATGACACCTATCACAACATGTAAAAACAGAGACAATGACATAGTCCATCTTACTAAAACCACAGTTTAACGTAAGCCCCAGGTGGCAGACAACTAAGACTATCGCTTTTTAGACTAAGTATGGAACAGCTGGAAATGGCTGTACGATATTTTCATACTGTGACTTGCTGTACATGCAGCAGGCAATTTAAAATAAAAACGTAATAAAAACCCTAGCACATAATGTCATCTATCCTGTGAAGAAATAACTAGACAACTAAAATTCTATCACCTTTTTAATCTATTATTGATCAAAAGGATTGATTTAGAAGCCTTCTGTTGGCATTAAGGCATAATTTAACTAACACTTTATTTCTCTTACTATGCTTCGGGCTTGCTTGCATTTTTTTGTGTTGCCATGACTACAGAATACAATTTTCTCATTTGTTGTACGAGTGTTTGCTTTCCAGTCAGCGGCAGAAACACCGCAGAAAATGACCCCCTTCACAATCCAAGAGTTCCCACTTACCAACTGGCTTCCTTTCTCTCCCCCTCCAGTTCTCTGCCAATCTCCACTGTCTGATACAAATGGCTCTCTATTTAATAACATAGCAACGGACTGCCACAAGCCTTCGTTACCCAGACAACTAATGACAAGAATCAGAAAGAAGGAACTGACAGGAAGACAATACACACCATGTTCAAAGTAGCTGAAAAACACAATTGTTTACAGTGTATAATTTGTAAATATGCTCCAATCTACCATAAGAAATTAATTTCACTGTGAAGTTGAAAATTTAAGCCGCAAAGCCTCAGAAAAGTAAACCTTAAAAAAATGTACACAAGCAGACACTGAGGTTTGAGCTACTACAAATACAAAATACTTAAGGCTTTAACTTATAAGCCTTAAGTTATGTCTAAGTTAATCTGTTATGATAATGAATATATTAAAAAAGAACAACCCTCTTAAGCTGTGCCATTAAAGTTGCTACCAGACCTTATGAGCACTTAAGATAGTAACTGCATTTTAATAGTAAGTAGTTTGTAATATTGCAGCACTTATGCTGCAGTTATACTGAGCCTCCAGGGGTTTAGAATATAGGTCTGATGCAGCAACTGTTTTCTTCATTTAAGTTCAATAGCCATCAATTCAAATTCTGTTCCGTAAAATACAAAACTCAACGAACAAACAAATGAAAAGATGAATCAAAGTATTTCTCCTGGCTTTAAATAATGGTTAGACAAAGAATGGTTAAAAAAGTAAAAACAAAACTCGACTCCTTACTGACACAAGGTTCTCTTCCTAAGATGTCATCCTTAAATAAAATGAGTTTAAAAACATCTCTGCCAAAAAACCATCTTAGTCACAGACAAAAACACAATAACAAAATGAAACACATTTCCCATTCTTCCTAAATCCCAGGGTGAACACGTGACATATCCACTTCCAAGGCACCTAGTTTCCATATGAAGAGGAATTCTAGCCTACCAGTTCTTAAATGAGCACAAATAAACCTTTGTTCCCTGATACATTAAAAACATATACTGTCAGTAGAACAAACATGAAACTGTAACCTTACTCTAAACCTTATTTGTCTTTCTTACACTTTGATACATTGTCAGGTTTCTCACTCACTGTTCTTCAACTCTGTACTTAAAATATGAACAACCAAAGTATTTTACTCAAGGGCCATGTGATTAAAAAAAATCTCCTGACTGATTCAACTGGAGCACCCCTCCCCCCAAAAAACTCTCTGCAAATGTTAGGGTTTTTTGTGATCGATCCATCCATCCATCCATTCGCTTCCGCTTATCCTTATCAGGGTCGCGGGGGGGGGGGGGGGGGCTGGAGCCTAGCCCAGCTGCCATAGGGCGAGAGGCAGGTCGCCAGTCTGTCGCAGGGCTCCAGTCTGTCGCAGGGTTTTTTGTGATTTAATTTACAAATGTTTTAGTTGACCAGATGTATTTTAATGCTTTGATCAACCTGAATATTTTCAGTGTTCCTTCATTTAAAATAAGTGTTTATTCATTTCAGTTTTAAAAGGAACAAGTGGTACTAAATACACACCGCTTATCCAAAATAAAGTGGGGAAAAGGGAGTAAATAAAAGGGAAATATCTCGTTCTGAAATCTGTGCATATGACAGGAAGCACTTTCTGTATCTACTG
This sequence comes from Cichlasoma orientale, assembly GCA_034780415.1. NCBI lineage: Eukaryota > Metazoa > Chordata > Actinopteri > Cichliformes > Cichlidae > Cichlasoma > Cichlasoma orientale. Next base: position 77,386 of record JAVDPK010002443.1, read on the forward strand.
GGTGAAAAACTGATACATTTAGGACAACTTGATAAAGCTCCCACAGCCAAATGATAAAATAGTGCACCATGTCCCAAAATGCCATCCTGTATTCTATAACCCCTGTTATTGTCATCTATTGTTTTTCCAGATGTTTCAGGCTGAGTGGAGATGTAAAAGCATTTCAAAGCCCTCAACTGGAAAATGTTCATCTGCATTTTGCATATTAAAAGCATTTAAAATCAACATAATCTGGCTGAGAGTACTGCATCCCCAACTCCTACGTAAAACATTTCCAATTTCACGCTATGCACCCATCTTTAGATAGTGAATAATTTCATTATTACAAAGGGTGGGAAATGTAATTCTCTTCATCCATCCTTTCTAAAGAGGGGATAATGAAGATTGAAGCATAGGTGAAGGCAGAGGTATGTGTACCAGTGTTTCAGCATTGTTACGTTATTCAAAGTGTCCAGAATTGCAACAAAAGAACAAGATAATCTCTTTGTCTATGAACAGCTCCACTGCTTCAATATCTACACAGCATACTTAATCAAGCACTGGTGAATTAGCAATTACCATGGACAAACAAGTATGAGTGAAGTGGTAAAAATGAAAAGAATTTACAAATCATCAACAACAGCATTCGTATTCACCAAGGTGCTATGCATGACATGTGTACACCATTCAAAACAATTAAGGGAACGCTCAAACTGCACATCAGCTCTTGAGGAATGAAATATTCAAGTTGAAAATCTTTACTGGCATAGATGTAGTTTGTTGAAAACAAAATGATGTAACAGTGGTCATTGGAAACAAAAATCATACATTGCCTTTGAGGGCTGGATTTTAAAAAAAATGTTTTTTAAAGAAATTACACCAGAAAATCAAAGCTAAAATTGCTTAAATGTTCCCCTATTTTTTATGCAGTAAATAATGATTATATTTAATTAATAAAGCTTTATTATAAAAGTCTATGTACATCTTCAACACTGTGCATTCACTTGGCTTCTTAGAGGAGATGTGTCTATAAATTGCACGTACACTTCAGTGCAAAAAAAACAACTGTGTGGCCAGGGGGCCTCCCACATGGCAAAGAGGCTCTTAATGGGTTCTTGACCTTAGTAATCATTCCCAAGGTCTGAGGCCACTGTGGTCTTAGGACCAACTGACCTGATGTAATATCTAATAATAATGTTGTACGCCCATTATACTGCAGGACTCACAAACATCACATTCCCTCCATCCCCTGACAGGCATTTCCTTTCACTCTCGTATAACAATGAAGACTGTAACATTGTGAATGAATGTCAACCAAGAAATCCTTTTCTGAAAAAGACAGAAGGCCAACATGCATAAAATATCCAAGAAATTTTAAGTTTTAAGAAAAATAATATCCAACGTTCATCTGTTTTCTTCCGCTTAGCCAATTCAGGGTTGCAAAGTGAAGCTGAGTAATAACATGCCACACAAAATTACAACAAATATTTTTTTCCCCAATAACCTATGACCTTTAAGGTCTTTTGATTTAAAAATTTTAGCAGGGAATGTGTTTAAACTTGAGAAAATAAACTGCTAACTGCAGTTTATAAACAAATAAATTAGTTGGTGAATAGAAACGTAATCTGCCACCATGAGCTTCAGGCAAAAATGCAAAACACAGCTAATGTGACAGTAAGCTTTGGGTTGCTGGCTACAAAATTTGATCATTGTACTTCTGGGATTACTCGAGAAAGTATTCAGCAGTTAAATCAAGCATGATGGTAGCTCTTATAGCACAGCTTCCGAGTCCCCATCGGTAAACCCTTTACAAATCACAATGTGAGGCATGCTTATTATACTCCTGTGCTGAACCACAGCAGGTGCTGAAGAAACAACAACTAAGGTAACAGCTGTGGGCAATCAAAACCAAACTTACTGGGATCATCCAGTTCGCTAGATCTCCATGTTTTGACACCTGCATGGCGCCCAGCATTGTCAGGTTGATGTGACCCCTGGTGAGAATGACACAACAGAAGCAGACAGCTGTCAACTCCAGAATCAGCTCCATTTATGAACTCGCAAATCTGCCCATCAGAGATAAAATAAAAGACAATAGTATTGCTAGATTGAGCCCATTTTTGTGACAAGGCATAACACAAGTGCATATACTTAATTTACAATTAATGATAGGACAGATTCTCACAAGACATGCCTTCACAATAATAATCTTCCCATTTCAGCTGTTTTTTGATAGCAGTACTTGTACTTTTTAAGGTCTTATCTGGTAGAGCTGTCACTTTAAACCAATGTATTAGCAAAAGAAGTTTCACTTGTCTCTTTATGTGTGATACTCTTTTCTGTGGAAGTAATCTCCTCTCCAGAATAAGGAGTTCAAAGTCCAAAGTCAAGTTCTACAATAGCTTTTAGGTAGTTAGGGGTATCACTAAGATGTCGAAAGCTGCACAGATTAGCACTATTGCCTACTGTATAATTATGATAAGTTGCATGCAGCAACTCATGGTGGGTGTTGGCCACACACAAACACATAAAAGACCAATAAGTGATAGTCTTAGTCTGTGTACAAATTCAGGGGCTGCATCCTTCGAAGGCTGCATCTGTAGGCCGATTGCATCACAGCGGGGCGACAAATGCTGTCTAAATTTGAAGGCACCTCCAAATCACTCTTGAAAAAGTGATTTAAATCTCAATGTGTTTTTCCTGGTTAAATAAAGGTTAAATAAAAATATATATATTTTTTTTTTAAATTCAATTCAATTCAACTTTATTTGTATAGCGCCAGTTCACAACAAACAGTCGCCTCAAGGCGCTTTGTATTGTAA
>JAVDPK010002443.1:80286-94612 GCA_034780415.1 Cichlasoma orientale
AGCGACTAGTCGCTGTCGACTCGACTTTTATCATGTCGACTTCGACTTTAAAAAATCTGAAGTCGTTCAACCCCTACAGCAAAACCAAACGTTTTTGATGCTGAGTGGACGTTAAACAGATATAATTCACTTAGATGATTTCTAATGGCTGATGTTTGGTTTATTTCAGTGTTTCATTTGTTCCTGAGCAAATCAGTTAAGCTTCATTACTGATAGTTCTTTGTCTTTTTGGAGAGCTGTCAGTATATTTGGAAATGAATCATTCTCTCATCTTTTTTCTCCAATGCACAAATGTGCTTCACTTATTTTAACAGCTTTTTTTCGATTTAAAACTGATATTAAAAATATTTTACTCAGGGAGAAAAACGAGAGCCTTTTCACTGGAAATGGGAAAATCGCAGGGGCATGTTGATGCTGTTCATGGAAATCGTGAAGACTGATGCCAAGCCTGGTCCAGAAATTATCAAATTATATGTGTTTAATATTTATTCCACGCTATTCTAAATGTCATTTGTATGTTGTAAGTGGTGGGAGTCTTCTGCAATAAAAATAACATCACTTTAACATCTGTCATGTTTTTTTCAGTCAGCAGCGTGAGCACATATATAATATTTGTATTCAGAGAGATGAAGTTTATAACGCCAAGCATTTTGCCAAAGTGCTTAAAAGAACACTTTTTTTAAAATAAATTTTTTTAAAGAACTTTAGATTTTATGCGTATCACAGGCACTTTCCACTGTAAGTATTAATCAGTAAATTTAAACTGGAAGGCAGTAGAAACACTGGAGTTGAGCTGTGATGTCATCAAGAACACTGGCGTTCCAATTGAAAAATAATCGCATTACATCCTCCCGTACTTGGAAAGTATGTACTTGTCAAGTACGCAAGTACAAACTGTGGAGTGCATACTAGCAAGTATGCAAGTATAAAGTGCGTGGCAAAACTCAAATGTGGCAATGGCGGAGGAGAGCGGCCAAAAAGTTTGAAATATGACTGTTTGTGTGCCACAAAATAAACTTTTAAGATGCTTTCAGGTGAGAATGTAGATGTGTAAACTGCAAATATCTGCTTGATATATCAAGATATTGCTTAATTGAAAAGTGCTCTCATATTTTATGAGACGTCCGTTCCCGCTGCCCTAACAGCAGTTGGCCTCGCCAGTTGTCAGCTCACCAGGCGGTTGAGGCTCACTATACCCGGAGAGAACGCCTGACTCCCGGCACATCATTTTCAAACTCCCGCTGGCTTTCGCCGCTGAGTGGAATTGAAACACAGAAATAATTAATTCAGATGATATTTAACTGCTGGCGTTTGGTTTATCTCAAGGTTTTATTTGTTCCTGAGCAAATCGGTTTGGCTGAAATTAAAGTTAAGCTTCATAACTGGATAGTTTTATTTAACCTTAATGTCTCTGGAGCAATGTCAGTATATTTGGAAATGAATCATTCACTCATGTTTATTCCTTGATGTAGAAATGTGTTATATTTGTTTTAACAGCATATTTTGAATTAGAATTGACATTATATAAACCGAAAAAAAGCAAAAGTTCGGGCTGCTTCCCGCTGTCACGGTTGCTAGGCAACAGGAGGTAAGGGCAGGTGGCAGGTCTAAGTGCAACATAATAAGCGTGGTGTTTGAAGTAATTGAGTAATTCTTTACGAGCAAATCTGCATATCTGCACAATAGCAGACACACCCATACATGGATAAATGGTACCTGCCAGGAGGACAGCATTATTTATGAGCAATATTGAATTCCTACTGGGAGGACAAAAAGAATTGATACTGCAGGGAGTCTGGGTGGGCAATCTCAGCTGGCAAATCAATAAGAACCAAAGACCTTGGGAATATTTGAAAGGCTGCTGTCTAGTTGTACTGATGACAGTGTTGTCTGGTATTGTGAGTCATGGTTATAGCCTGTGGTTATAGGTGCTTGGTGCAAATGAACAAATTAATATGAAATCATTGTGACTCTAAACTTCAGATACATGAATAGTAGACTAAAAATCATGTGTTTAGAGTTTCGTTTTATGCATAAGCTACAATCTATGCGTCACTCATGGTATTATGAAAATAATTTTTAAGGGACTTAAATTCAAGTCCAGAAATGTTAGGCATATCTTAAGTAAGTAAGTTTTGAAATGTGTTATGGACTTACCCTCGAATCATGGCAAATGACTCATCACTGGAGAAATATGCCGCCCCAGGGAGCACAGTGACAGTCTCCTTCCCTGTAGAACAGCAACAGAAAACATTGGGATTTATTCATAGCAGTAAATTTAACACTCAACACGTCAGAAAGCTAGACAGTTTAAGGATGAACATGACCACAAAGAAAGTAAATGAAAAAAAAATCATATGTATATACACACACACACTCAGATCAGGCATAACATTATGACCACTGACACGCGAAGTAAATAACACTGATTATCTTTTCATCATGGCACCCGTTAGTGGGTGGGATATATTATGGTGCAAGTGAACATTTTGTCCTCAAAGTTGATGTGTTAGAAGCAGGAAAAATGGGCAAGCGTAAGGATTTGAGCGAGTTTGCTAAGGCCAAATTGTGATGGCTAGACAACTGGGTCATCTCCAAAACTGCAGCTTTTATGTAGTGTTCCCAGTCTGCAGTGGTCAGTATTTATCAAAAGTGGTTCAAGGAAGTTACAGTGGCGAACCAACAACAGGGTAAAGGGTGGCCAAGGCTCTATGATGCATGTGGAAAGCGAAGGTTGGCCTGTGTGGTCCAATCCAACAGACGAGCTACTATAGCTCAAATTACAGAAAAACTTAATGCTGGGCTCTGATAGGAAGATGCCAGAATGCATTTTGGACTGCATGGCCGCAGACCAGGCAGGTGCCCACGCTGACCCCTGTCCACTGCTCAAAGTGCCAACAATGGGCACATGGGCATCAGAACTGCACCACAGAGCAATTGAAGGTGTCCTGGTCTGATGAATCACTTTTTCTTTTTCATCACATGGATGGCCAGGTGCATGTGCGTCACTTACCTGGGGAACACCTAGCACCGGAAAGAAGACATGCCGGTGGAGCCATGCGTGATGCTTTGGGCAATTTTCTGCTGGGATCCCTTTGGTCCAGCCATCCATGTGGATGTTATTTTGACATGTACCACCTACCTAAGCACTGTTGCAGACCATGTACACCCTTTCATGGAAACAGTATTTCTTGATGGCTGTGCCTTCTTTCAGCAGGATAATGCGCCCTGCCACAAAGCAAAAATGATTCAGGAATGGTTTGAGGAGCATAACAACGGGTTTGAAGTGTTGGCTTGGCCTCCAAATTCCCCAGATCTCAATCCAGTCGAGCATCTGTAGTGCTGGACAAACAAGTCCAATCCATGGAGGCCCCACCTCACAACTTACGGGACTTAAAGTGTCTGTTTCTAACATCTTGGTGCCAGATACCACAGCACACCTTCAGGGGTTCTATTGGTCCATGCCTCGAAGGATCTGGACTGTTTAGGCAGCAAAAGTGGAACCAACACATTAGGCTGGTAGTCATAATGTTATGCTTGAATGGTGTATATAAATAGAGAGAAGAAGCAGCCATTATATTAAGCATTCATCAAAGTACATTCGTGCCAAGAATGAAGCATACATGAGGGGGGAAAAAAACACAATTCTTCAGATCCACTGCGGATCCTGGATGAAGGACGTGGGAGAGAGCTTGATCTGGCAGTTGCTGTTTCCCACAGAGCAGCAGCATGAGGAAGTAGAAGCTCTCTGACCTGACATATGTGAACTTCTCAGGAAAGAACCAGAGAGAGGAGAGTGAAACAAAGGGAATGGAAAGCAGGCACCCATCTTCTCCTGAGTTGTGGATGGGGGACACTGGTGCATCACTGCATGTGGCCTCATTTGGTGCAGCCCCACCGCTGTTGGTGCACCCTCCATCTGTGTCTTCTGCCTCAGCAGCCAGAGGAGGTTGCTGTCCTGAGACTTTTGGACCCAACATTGCATCTGAGATGCTGTTGGGCCGAGCTGTAAATAACAGGTGTTACTGGAATTTTGTGCTGGTTGGCGTTGGTTCCACTGGGGCTTGCACCATTGGGCTGCTGTTCCTTAGTGAGCCGAGTCTGACACCATGTTCTTCGGGGGACTGTCTCCCTTTCCGGCTGTTGCAGGGCTTTTGTTTCTAGCCCTCTGTTTTGCCTCAGGATGGAGTTCTAAACATGCTACCAGCAAACCAGGCTATGTTGGTTCATGGTTAGTGGTTACCGGTTCCATGACATCTGCACTGGATACTGAGTCTCCTGGTAGGCCTTGATATATTAGTATGACCGAATCTGACTCTTTTCCTAGGTCTTATCGTCTGTGGGTTCCGGGGGAATGTTTTCGTCCCTGTGTCAATTTAAAATCTATGTGTGTTGTCAGTACTACAGTACTACTACTAGTACTAGTTCTAGTAGTCGCTTGCTTTTACATGCAAGCGTCTAATAATGATACACCAACTGATTTTAAGAAACTGCCTGGGTTACACATCCTTCACATAAACGCCTGGTTTGTTACCTAAAATGGATATGATTCAAATCTGGGCACATTCGACTGGTGCTGACATAATTGTTGTTTCTGAGACTTGGCTTTCCAAATCTGTACTGAACAAAGATGTGACACTTGATGGATTTAACATTTACCACTCAGACCATCCCAGAAAAGGCAGTGGTGTAGCAGTTTATGTGAAGGCTTGTCTGGCTGTTCAGGTCTCTAGATTGGCGCCCTAAGCAATTTGAAAATTTTGCCTTAAGTATTAATCTTTTTGGAAACCAGTCTTTAACTGTTGTTGCCCCCGTCTGCTTCTCCTAATGCATTATCCTCTTCAGTTCAACTTTTGTCTAAATTGCATTTTAATGAAATCATTCTGGTAGGTGATTTTAACTGGGACTGGCTTTCCTCTGTGTCTGATGATTTTTAAGTGCACTGTTTGTTTTTAAATATAACACAAATTATTCAAAGTCCGACAGTTAAATAATCTCTTATTGATCTTTTTCTTAACCAATATGCTGAGTTCTCAATGACATTTATGAAGCACTAGATGCAAAAAAATATTGTGCCAAACATTTCATTGACCTATCAAACGCCATCGACACTGCTGACCATGGCATTTGAGTTTATTGGAAATAGGCCTTTCAGAACAAGCAGTTGGCTACTTTTTTAATTACCTTTCTGACCATAAGCAGTGTGAACAGTTTAATAGTTCCTCTTCCAGTTTTTTTTTTTAATGTCACAAACGGAGTTCCGCAGAGTTCTGTCTTGGGACTTACATCATTTACTATTTATGTCAATAGTGTGGGACAAAATTTAAATGCATCGGCCCATTTTTATGCAGATGACACAATTATTTATTGCTGAGCTCGTACCATCGACACGGTTTTCGAAAACGCGCAGTTAGCTTTCAACAGTAATCAGTCACAGCCGTTTCAGCTCAGGTTGGTTTTAAACACAGAGAAAGCCAAGGTAATGTTTCCTAATAGAAAAGGGTGCCAGCAGTACTTCCCTCTCTTGTATCATTTCAAGGTACTATTATTGAAACCGTGGCCTCATTTAATTACTTAGGTATTGTGATCGATAACAGTCTTTCTATTATGCCACATATTGACCACCTGTTAACAAAACTGAGGCTGAAACTGGAGTTCTTTTTCAGAAATAGATCATGTTTCTCTTTTACTGCAAGGAAAAGACTTGTTGCTGCCACTTTTGTTTTACCTGGACTAGGGTGATCTCATATATATGAATGTCCCTGCTCATTCTCTCCACCTGTTGGACTCAGTTTATCATGGGGCATTACGATTTATAAATGTCACCACTGTACCTTATATTCACTGGTCAAGTTGTCCTCATTGACCTCATGGTTCATTGCTTCCATTTTATCTATAAATCTGTTTTCCCTTCTTATTTATCAGACTATATGTTACGTAAACAGAGTAGTCGTATTCTGCGGTCTCTGGATTTCATTACTTTCATTGTTTCATTAGTTCGTACAGAGCTTGGAAGAAAGGCTTTTTCCTTTTCTGCCCTGTCTTCATGGAATACACTACAGAAGGATTTGCAGCTCTCCCAAAAGATTTTGCTTGTTGACTTTAAAAGTCGTATAAACAATTTTCTGAAATCATTACTGGGAACTTTTTCTTGTTTTTAATATGACTATTTATTCACTATTTATTGTTTTTATTTTATTGAAAATTTACTATGTTTTGGAAACAGGTCTCTGCAAATGGGTCACTCAAATCTCAATCACTCTCAATGGGACTACCTGTATAAAGTTGTTTTTTTTTTTTTTAAAAAAAGCTCTTGAAAAGTTCTCGTTTTCCTTATTTTGCCAGACCAATGCAGATTTTACTCTTCTTAAATTATATGATTTTGTCAAAGGAGGTGGGAAATGAGGTGTTCATTAAGATAACCCTTACCAGCATTAATCAGGTCTGCATCCACTGCATCCTCAGTAGGGTATGGCCCCTATACAAAAAGAAATGAAAATACAAGAATTTGCACACATGCAGGCAGGACACATTTCACTCAACTTGACTGGACATAGTCTTTGAAGAGAGAAACAGAATCACATTTCTCTGATTAGATGAGGAATTGATTTCCTCTGCATTCAACAAAGTGAGCAATCCTTTGAGACTAAGGAGGTGGAGAGATTGGTACATCTTTGAAACTGGCAATCATAAATATAACTTTGACAAATAAGAAATTACCATAGGCGCCTACATTCTGTCAACACAACTGATTGGAAAGCCATTCTATAGCAGCGGCAGCAGCAGCCTTTGTTAAAAGACTCAGCCAGCAAATAATGAGAAAGAAAAATGGAAGAGAAAGTGTCAAACTGCCACAATCTCTTACGTAACAATTGAAGCACATTTCAAATGAGAAGCCCAACTGGGAATGATGCTGGTTAAATAAATGGCTATTCAACTTGAAATATGCTCAGAGCACGATTTGGTTCAAAAACATTTACTGCTACTTCAAATGACCAACTCTGCAAGGAATGAAGAAATATGCTGCTCGTTAGCTTGTTTAGTCAAGATTCAAAGCACTGAAACCCGAGGAGAGAAGCATTTTTAGGTGTCTTACCAGTCCCAAAATTCCATTTTCACTCTGGAGGTGTACAGTGATGTCTGGTTTTATAAAGTTGCTGGCCAGCATGGGGATACCTATGCCGAGGTTAGCTGATTGGCTCTTTGTTAAAGACAATAATTATGACATTTGCATTGTTTAAAGAGAAAACGGTAATATTAATCTTCTTGAGCCACCTAAGATAAGCTACCATACTAAACAGTCAAGGCAAAGCTCAAGAAAATCTGCTGTGTGGATTGTTCATAGTCCTCACATTTCTAAGAAACCACACATCATACTGAATTATTAAGGAATCTGAACAAGTCTAAAAGAACCCACAATGGTTAATCATAGATCAGTCAATGAAAAACTGCTTTCATGTGTAAGGGAAGATGCTGTCATGCAACTGAAAACCATTGTAAAAAAAAGTGTAAGACATTATATGCATAATTTGTCTCTGCTATGAAAATGTACAAAGGCTAAAATCATTTATTATGAAATTTGAAAATAAAGGAAGCCAAGGTAGTGTTCTTCTGCAGCTACTGGAAAGTTTTTCATTTGGTTTTTCTCGTGGGCGTTAAAAGGAGGCAGCTATAGCAGAAATGTATATGATTTTCTGATCTTCTCACTGCTTGTATTTCTGTCAAAGGATACCATACATGCCATCCTCAAACTCCAGAGCAGCCCTACGAATGATCCTTTCTCGAACAATGTCAGATTCCTTCTTTGGTTTTGGCGTTTCTTCTTGGCTTTTCTTTACTGTGCGTTTCTGGAACCACACAGAGATATATGAGTAAGAGGAAGACAGCATCTCGAAAGGTTATTTCTGGTTGAGTAAAAGGACACATGAATAAAAGGAAGTATGTTTCTGAACAATGATGGAAATGTGAAAAAGCTTGGAAAGGGTTCATCTCTACAGTTCTATCACTGCAGGATTTGTCAGTTTTTTTCTTCAATTAGTCTTTAATAGAACTTATTTTCCATTGCATCTGTAATCTTGCTACTCGAGTGAGCTCTTTAAAGTCTCATTTTGTACCTCAATCCTTTTCTCATAGCCGGCTCCCTGGACAACCCTGTGGATGTAGATGCTGGGTATGTGGATGTCTTCTGCAGCAAAAGTCCCGACATCCACCACCTCTTCCACCTACACAAAGACACAGAGTGATGAGCTCTGACTTCACCTGCAAGGTGTCCCATGATCCTTGAGATTAAAGTTCAGATAAGGAAACCGTGCACAGATGGAATTACACTACCAGAAAATAACCTTTGCCTATCAAGCTATGAAATTCAAAAGGTGAACTGATAAAAATTCAGTAGATGCTTTACCACTCTGAAGGATAATCTGAAGATTTCATCTTGATCTCTGGGCTACTTTACAATTTTTAAAAGGTTTTTAAAATGTACATACTCATATTTTAAGAAACATGTTAAATGTTTCTAATAAAATTCATATTTGAGCTGCAAACATCAGCGTGGTAATGCTGAAGAAAATATTTTTCACCCAATACACTCTCTTTCAGAGCAAAGAGAGGGTAAATATTTGTGGAAAAGTTGCATTTATTCGTCTAGCAACTCCACTGAGCCCAGTGAAGGGTGTCTGTGTACCCAAAGTCAGCTTGGCTAACAGAAAATAGGAATCGTCTGACACACCGAGCCCAGGGGATGCAGCTTGATCCTAAGATCAAAAGCAGCGAGAGTAGAAGTATATGGAGGAGATTGCATTCATGTTGAGTGTAATCTGGCCAAACCAAAAATGGTGGTTAAGAGGAACTTTTTTGCCATGATGTGGAAAACAATGGTTAGTTAGAATCTGTTATACATAGGCCTATTCCAAAAACTCTTTTCCAAGGTTTCAATTTGAGCTCAGTTTATTCTGACAATATGATAATTGCAATTACACTGGATTTATCCTCAAACTATTCAGTTATGGCCATGCTTAACCGCAATATAATAATTGTGTACATATAACAAACAGTATATTGCTGACTGTGACAGAAAGTGTACCATCTTTATTTAGAAAGTGTACAGCAGCAGAAAAGGAGTATATATTCAATTTAATTCAATCCCATTTTATTTATATAGTGCCAAATCACATCAATCAGTTGCCTCAAGGCCTTATATTGGTAAATAGCTAGTTCTTATGCCTCATTCACCCATTCACACACATTCATACAAGAACTTCTCTCTTCAGCTATGTGCTTTCTATCTAACATTCACACATATTCATACTCAAGACGGTTGCATCGGAGGACTCTTTGGCATGCAGACCTGGAGCAGCAAGCGATCAAACCACCAACCTTCCAATTAGTAGGCTGCTCTATCTCCTGAGCTACAGCCACCCCATATTGTAAGGTAAAGACCCTACAATAATTACAGAGAAAATCCCAACAGTCAAAATGACCCACTATATGCAAGCACTTGGAGACAGTGGGAAGGAAAAACTCCCTTTTAACAGGAAGAAACCTCTGGCAGAACCAGGTTCAGGGAGGGGCAGTCATGTGCCGCAACTGGTTGGGACTGAGGGGAGAGAAACAGGACAAAGACATGCTGTGGAAGAGAGTCAGAAATTAATAATAACTAATGATTAAATGCGGAGTGGTGTATAAACAGAGTAAAAAGAGGTGAATCAAAAGAAATACTCAGTGCATTATGGGAACCTCCCAGCAGCCTAGGTCTATAGCAGCATAGCTAGGTACAAACTGGGGGGATGAAGCTGGAAATGCACAGGAGGAAATGATGGTATTTCTTAGGAGGTGCGCTTCAGGTTACGTTGTAAAATTTCAAACAATATAATACAAACAATATTAGACCTCAAAGATTTCAGTCTAATTTTTCTATAACGATGTCAGCGCTGAAGGTCCATCTGGTGGCAGATGACTGCGTAACATTTAGGACAACCATTTACACACTGGGTATCAATTAAAATCTTAACAATTAGGCTAACCGACTAGTACGTCTGGTCCCGACTAATGACAATAGCTACGATTAGTTGTCTAGTCGACTATTCATGCAAATCCCTAAAAGATAGGTCTGTGAGATGGTTAAGAGTAATTTTTTCTCTAATGGTTAAAATTTTATATTTGTGACTTCTGTGAAGGCTTTCCACAAGGTTTAGGAGTATGTTTATGGGAATTTCTGACTTTTCTTCTAGTGTTTTACACCACTGTATCTGACACTTTGCATTGCGCTTAGTGATGTAAGGCTTGGATGCATCTGCTCTGCCACAGAAACCCATTCCATGATCCTCTCTATGCATTGTGGTTGAGTTAATCTGAAGGCCACACGCAGTTTGGAGCTTTGTAGTGAATAACTCTGCATAAAGTTGGCGACCTCTACACATTACGTGCATCAGCATCCACTGACAGCACGCACATCCAAATAAGCTTCTAAAAAAAAGGGTGCTGGATCAAAAATAGTTAGACAAAAGAAAAAAATGTCCGCACACCTAAAAAGCTCCTAGAAAATTATTTTTAATTTTATAATCAACCTCGTAACAAGAAGGGCATTGACGCCCGAAACGTTACTCATCTTGTTACGAGGTTGATTATAAAATTAAAAAGAATTTTCTAGGAGCTTTTTAGGTGTCCGGACCTTTTTTTCTTGAGTTGCTGTCATTCCCAATTGCTTAATTTTTTTTTATAATACCACTAACAGTTGACTGTGGTGGCATCATATCACGATACCATGCTGAAATTCACTGAGCTCCTCAGATTGACCCATTCTTTCACAAGTGTTTGCAGGCTACATGCCTAAGTGCTTGGTTGTATACACCTGTGGCCATGGAAGTGATTGGAAGGCCTGAATTAAATGATTTGGATGGGTGAGTGAATACTTTTGGCAACAAAGTGTAAGTCTGCTCCAGGTCTTTATTTAGTAGCCATATTTACAGTAGACTTTAGCATTAAACACTACAGTCCCAGAGATTTCAAACCAATATAGGACTCAAACAAAGCTGAAGCGGGATTGACAAAAAACCTTCTTTAGAGAGCCAATTTTCCTTTCGCAAACAGATGAGACTTCAAGTGGGAGGATGTGCCATTTCTTTCTTCCAGGAGATTCTTCAAGAGGGCAAGTGGTTGAAATAATAAAATTAAAATAAAAAAATGGGAAAAAAAGAGCATTATCACATCTCTGGGGACCAAAAGACAACTCAGCCACAATGACATAATTCTCACCCTCATTTCTATTTTTCAGTGCTTTACTCCTGTGTAGCTCAGAGGATAACCTGCTTATTCTATTTACATGAGGGGCAAGCAGCCGTTCAGAGCAAATTGAATTGAATCTCTCCTTATCTCTACTTCCTCCCTCAGCACTCTGCCCTGACTGAGAGGAGTCAATGGCTAAGAGTGGATCCCATCTTAGTGTTGTCATGGATACGCAGGCTTTGGTCTCTCATGAGCTAGGGCCACTCAGGACCATAAAGTGATTTTAGACTCTTTTTCTGGTTCTACTCTGGTTTATGGTAAGTCTCTGATGCTCCAGAGAGAAAACGAGGCCATGCAAGATGAGACTGGTTGCGCGAGAGCACTGATGCAGCAGTCCCACACATTCACCCACATCTTTCTCTGGAGGCTTGATCTGTCTCTGTGAGAAGCATGATTTTCTTAGACATCTTCATTAAGCAAGACTGTGCTTGTCATGTTAATAAAAAAAAAGTCATAAAACAGGGAAGACTGGGGAAGGTAATTACAACAAATATTTGGGATGTGAATTTTCAGGTGAATTTATATAACAATATCAATCCTTGATATTTTTTCCAATTTAAAAAATATATCCAATAGTAAGTCCCTCAAAAACCAAAAGAAAAAAAAACTGCAAAAACAACAAAAATAACAGAATCCACACCACACACAAGAGGCTGGCTTTTCTCATATTGTTTTGTTGGTCTCTAACACACACATGCAAACAAACCATGTATTCAGCTCTATTTTCAATTAGCCTCCCAAAGCTAAGTCAAAGCACAATAACAAGCTCATACAATTTAAATGTGCTGTGTACATAAAAAAAAAAGCCTCTGTTCTTTTCATCTATGTGATGTGTCCCGGCTACACTACTGCTCAGATGTAGTTCAGACAGGAGGTTCAACGGATGTGAAAGGATAAAGCACTAAAATAAAATAATAAAAATCACACAAAACACACACACACACACACACACACATACAATGAACAGGTGCGTGGCACAAGCAAGCAGGCACACACGGACAGACATTGATATTCCTGTATCTGTAGAACGATTTTCACATCAATGAGAGCAGAGCGAGGCATGAAGTGAGCTGGCAGGAGGATAGAGGGAATCAAAGTGCCCTCTGGGGACGTGGCAAGCGTTTTTTCATGAGTTTGTGCTTTTTTAGGCTGTGCGCTTTGTCAAATCTCGTTAATCTCAAACTGATCAGTGTGCAGTGCTATCAAATTCCTAGAATAAACTACCAACGGTGGTGTCGCGCACACACCCAACACATGGATGTAGAAAATGCACATGCATGATATGACTGAAATAACGATCAGTACCTGGAAACTACCAGCATACTTTAGGAAAGGAAATCAGGTGCACGGACAACCTCTTGGCACCAAACTGACTCAATGCTCTCGAGATAAATGGTATTAGTTAAGCTGACTGCACTCCTGTTGACCGGCTGACCTACATTCAAATCGCCAAAGAGGAACAGTATAAAAATATGTGCATACTTTAATTCTGTCTGGTTCACAAGAAAAATAAACAAACGGTTGCTACACTAATAGGTCCAAGATGTTATAATGATCATTACACCCTTGATTAGAAAGGCACTGGGTGGAATAAACAAGGAGCACTGCTAATTGTAACTTTTTGAGCACACAACTACAGCTGCATTACATTCCTCAGTATACATAAACAGCACTCTCCACTCATGATTTGTCAGGTAAATTTCTCCATTCAGAATACCATAGCTAGCGCAGAAAACACTTCCTCTGTACTTCACGTCAGATAGCTGTTGCTGCTACTGAAATAAAAATAACGAAATAAATAAAAACAAGCGATACTATATACTATCCTATACTACTGAAATTATGAACTTGTGAAAAAATGAAAATTCTTTATATTGTGCATTTCCAAATTCCTAGGTAAATTTAGTTACATAAATAATACTGTCTTTAATGTCTGTAGGTAGTCTTGACAGGAAGTGATGAACTGTTGTTCCCTACACAGTCAACACTCGCCTAGACTCGAAGTGAGTACTTTACACACCTCGGGAATATTGTCCTAAAAGCTGCATCCACACTGGAAGCAACGCGCAAAACTGATGGATGGTCACTTGCAGACATTTCCAGGCTCCAGTTGCCTAGGTAACCCTCCAATGTATTTACCACAAGGCCATATGTCAATCTGCGGCATCTTGCGCTCTCACTGGTAGTCGCTTCAATCGCGCTGCTGGAAGTTGAGAAATATTCATTCAGGCCACACCCACTTTTCTTCGCTTCGCCAGGGGTTATTCAGCCTCTAGCTGGTTGAAATCACCAAATATCCACTTTTTATGGTCCCTAGCTGCCACGCTGCTGCAAATCGCTTCCAAAAAGAGAATTTTGATCACATGGTCTAGGCCAAAGGGTACAGACTGTCTTGTTGTCTGTCATTATGACATACGGGGTTGTACAAATTTTATCATAATCCCTTCTTAAACATCTTGATTTGTATATTTAACTGCAAAACCCGCACTACCACAATAATGATTTATACATACACAGAATGTGCATTTAAAGACACGCAGAGAGAAAAGGTGAACAGAAATACTGACTTTTTTTCTTCTTTTTTTTTTTACTAAAATACTGTGGCCATTGTGTGAACTATAGATAAACCATTATGGTCACATCAGTGCCATTTCAGCCAGAGTTTTGAACATTGCTTTCAAGAAAGTCACCAAGATCAGAAGTCACCAAGACTTTCTAAACATGGGATTCATCGCACTTGGTTCACAGGGAGAAAATCCTGTAGAACATGTTCCTTCTGCACCGGGGAACAGCTGCACCCCTCTGTGACCCATAGTGGTCCCATATGCATGCCAAGACCTTGAGGGAAGATTCTAAAATTGAATGTCTGATGTTATTTTAAGAAAAAGACAGATCAGATCTTTCAATATATTGACAGTGTTGCATGTGATTGCTTTAAGTGTTCTAATATGTGCCAATGACAGACAGCCTTTTGTGTGTGTGTGTGTGTGTGTGTGTGTGTGTGTGTGTGTGTGTGTGTGTGTGTGTGTGTGTGTGTGTGTGT
>JAVDPK010002443.1:94712-111938 GCA_034780415.1 Cichlasoma orientale
GTGTGTGTGTGTGTGTGTGTGTGTGTGTGTGTGTGTGTGTGTGTGTGTGTGTGTATATATATATATAAATATATATATATAAATCACTGTTTAAAACAAATAAATAAATAAATAAACAATGATGGAGTCACCTACCAGAGACCATGAATTTGTCAACTAGTCATACATTAAAGTTAAGTAATCATAAGGCTGCTGTATTTGAACCCAGTTGTGGAAGGAGTAATCCTATCTCGTATGGCTTACCAAAAAAATAAAAATACCTTGGCATTAAAAAATACATGGAGTATTATTCAACAGAAAAAAAATAATGGTTTTTAAAAAAAACTTAGAAACCTGAATTAATTAAATTTGTTAACTTTTAAATTGTTTTTAAATCAATATAAAAGACTAGACTAATACAGGCTGCAAAGCTTCAGCAGTTAACACTTTGATAGTGGAGCTATCTAAGTTTATAATCTTTACATCTCTGGATTTTATTTAGGTGTGCAAGACCTGAAACGTGACAGTCAGGAGGTCAAGAGAAAGAGAGGATGTGGCTAGAGGCAACAGGGCATGAGGATGACAGTGACACCGCACTCTCATTACTGTGTTTATTTATAGCCTCTCCATCTTCCTCCCATTGTGCACTTGGCCATGCACTGTTGCCACTTTCAGGGCAAAGCTCCGGCTATATCCCCTAACCCAGTACACTGACATCACGAGCAATCTGTTCCTCAGTGGAAGCTTGCCTCGCCAGTGACAGATTTTATGTTATCCAGAAAATGGGAGACAGCCAGCCAATGTAAACCTTGACAACATTACACAACTAAAAATACATTCTTCAGATGACACACATTGCTCACCAAAGCACCTTGTATCATTTGGAATGGATTTCTCAAATCACAGCTCAAATGGCAATGTTTACATTTCAACTAACACATGAGCCTTCTTGCAATGTGCTTTAGATTCAGATGATGGGCAGTTGTGAGGAAACTTTAAACTTACAGTCAGACATTCAGTTTGTGCATATGTTCAGCAAATCTGTCTTTTATCATCATTTTACAGTCTCTCCCACTGATTTTACATTCAACCAGTTCATTAAACCTTATCCCTCTATCAGTGACATTTTCTGATGCTTTTGTATAAGCAGTCAGAAAATGTCAGCATGACACTTGAATTAATGTATATGTCAACCGGACTTACTCCTAAGCAAAGTCAATGCAGCCTTTAAAATGAGGCATGACTTACTCTCTTGTGTTCAGGAGGATACTTTTAAATTGGAACAATATTTGAGCAACACCTAAAGGTAATGCCGTTCAGGGAACTATTGCCTATAAACTACATGAAAGCGAAGCAAACAAATAAGACAAAAGTTTAACAAAAAACGACTGTAAAGCGTGATATTATCATCAAAATTTCAATTCACGAACAGAAGCGTAGTGTTACATCGCCACGCTGTTTTTAAATGGATGTGCAAATACAATGTTATTAATTTTAGATTAATTATGACATTTTCCACTTTTCTTCCTGCAGTTGATGAGTTAATGCCTTTTAACAATCTGCCCATTAATATGACAAGAATTTTCAATTGCTTTAGTCAAACAAGTCCTGCAACTACTTGCTCTGGAGAGGTTTGACTACAAAGTCAAAAAAGTGACAATATAGTAAAGAAAAATGGTTAACTGTGCTCCTTTGGACTGCAGTGTACAATATCCTTTTTTGAGATATTGGTTCCATGAAAGATTTTTAGTCAATTAGCATGCAAATATCACATTTCACCTTCTGGCAAATGTAAATCCTAAAACACCCCCGTAACCCTCCTCATATGTTGTGCAAAACAGGAATATAAAGAATAAAATGCACATCTTATGCACACAAAATTCAATTCATAAACATCCTTAGGCAGGAAATGATGGAGAAAATAAGTGGTTTCTAATTACCACCTAAAAGTAGCTTGAGTTATTATGTCAGTGGAAGGCACAAGTCAAGAACAAGACTAGAAAACTCAACAAGGTATTCATTATTAGTCATGCAGAATAGATTTTTAAAAATGCCCATATCAAGGCACAAGGCATTCTGCACCACAGAAGACCACAGCAGTGGTTTAAGACAATACCTAACATATATCCATCCATCTTCTTCCACTTATGCAATTCAGTGTCGTGGGGGGAGGGGCAGGAGCCTATTCTAGCTGTCGTAGTGTGAAAAGCCAGGTTACACCCTGGACAGGTCACCAGTCTACTGCAGTAATGCCTATCATTTCAAGGAAAACCACAGCAATAAACTAAAACTGATGACTTGCAGTATTATACTCCAGTAAAGCTGCAGTTTATAACCATGTCTATCTAGGGCTGGCCTCTTGTAAATAAAAATCACGTAATTATTTTATTTATTATTAGTAGACATTTATCATATCATATATATGACATATATCTTTGAGTTATGGACAAAAACATTTTATAACATCAGTGACGTTGATCTTTAACCATCAAATCCTATTCCAATCGTGCTTGAACCCAACTGAATGTTTGTGTCAGATGTAATTTTATTCTCTCCAAGGGTTTCTGATTTCCTGATTTAATCACATTCACAACAATGGAACAGACATGAGGTCACAGTGACCTTAATCTTTGACCTTTAACCAAGAGGTCATCTTCATTCCAAGCAAGCATTTGTGTCGAGTAATTTAACAGAATGGGAAGGATAATCTAAAAAATATAATGATTCAGTCAATAAAAAACAACTATACAAGTTTCCAAGTTATGATAAAATATATGACAAAATCAAATGTATTTTTAAATTACAAAATAAAGCATAAAGAGTAAAACAATATACACAATACAATGTTTAAACCATGAGTAACTGTAGATTTTGTTTCAACACAAATGTACAGCAGGAGGCTGATTTGCATATTAGACCTCTTGCCTAAAAGGATAAATAAAAGAAAAACACACACACTTAAAAAAATACCTTAATTCAATTTGTGTATGACTGGATTGCTGTGCACAATAACACCCACACAACTACACTGAATTGCTACAAGAAAACAGTAGCGTCATCTACTGTGACTGATAGTCGAACAACAGCAGAAATCACCGCTTTGATTCAGTCTCTGGTGCACTGAATCCCACAATGCACTAGGGCCTTTCACTGTACCTGTGATAAGGGAATAACTGGACCAGCTGGATACCCTGGAACATTGAGCAATTGAATAGCAGGGTTGGGTTGCCTAGCAACCATGGAAGGAGCTGGTGATGATCTGGCAATTCTTTTTAATTTTTGTTTTTTGTAATTTGCTTTTGTGTTATCTTGTTTTCTGGCACCCTTACAATCTCTAGGATTATAAATTTCATTTAAAAAATAATAATAAAAAGAAGACATATGCATCAAAACTGGCACATAAACTGCCATCTCCAACTAGTGGTCAATGATCAGATGACGTAGCGTTGGCTATGTATGAGAAGGATTTACAATGATGTAAAATATTAAAAACAACAAATAAATGTAATCAATTTATCTCCAAGATGCGTGAAATGAAGTCAGCTGGGGACCACTGCAGGGTTACTAATATAAACCAGGAGATCTTTTGAACTTGCTTCCCAGAATTGCCATCAATTTTTAACCGAAGTGGAGTCACTAGATTACAACTCTGTTAGCCCCTCAGGGGTTAAATGCTCTACACACACATTCGCTGAGGCTCAGGAATTGGAGTTGTTTGGGATTCAAATTAAAATGGATACTTTGATGACTGACAGTATGTAAATTGTTCAAAGGAATACTTTTAATGAAAGACATTTTTATGTGCATATTAAGTAGAGATATTAGAGATACTTCATATTCCCATCTTAGTCTGCAGGTTAAGTGCAATTGAAGCACAGGGGAGAAAATTAAAGAAGAATGGGTTGGCTAAACAAAAGTTTATTCACCAGGTTAACAGACATCACCTTTACTTATGAAACTCATTTTGAAACACTTCAATGTGTTGATATTATAGTAACTAATTAAATTCATTGACCAGAATCACATTAATAAGAATATGGGTTTTAGCCTGACTATGACTACAGGACTTAATTTCACAGCTGATTAGGTATTTTCAAAACAAGACTTAAACTAATATAATCTAGATTTAATTTAATAAATCAATCTAGTTGTTTAGGCACAGCTACAACTACTGAAGTGTGACAAGAAAGAGGGAAATTATTTCCCAAAAGTTCCCCAAGTCTTGTGAAGCTTTTGTCCCAATGCCTTGACATTTTTGCTCTTTTATAATCACTAATTGCTTTAACAGCTTGGATTTTCTATGCTGCATACACCGTTCAGACACAACATTAAAACCACTAACACATGACACTGAACACGTCATTACAATGTAATGTGATGGCAACGGTGCTCCCTAATGGCAGCAGGCAGACACCCCTATACACCACAGAAATGCTCAGGAAATGCACAAAGATGATTACAGAGAGCTCAAGGTTTTGGACCCAGCCTCCATACTCCCCAGATACATATCTGATCAAGCATCTGTGGGAAGTGCTAGAATAAGCTTAATCCAAACAAGCCCCAACCTGCAATCCATAGTAGTAAAAAGGTCCACTGTCATACACCACAGGACACCCTTAGACATCCCCAGTGGGTCAGAGCTATGGGGGCAGGTCCCTACACAATTTTAAGCAGGTAGATATATTATTAGGCAGCTCAGTATAAAAATAGAGAGATAAATTCTGGTTCAGTAGATGTGCAGCACGAGCTTGCCATGCTAGCGTAAGCTGCAAAGCTATGGTGCAAGTTAAATGAATAGCTTCAGAAACGCCTCACCCTGTCTGTTGCATACACCAAGACAACAGGGTCAATATTGATTCCAAAAATCACCAGATTTATGACCGACAATATACTGAATCCTAAGGACAAATTTATTGGCATGCAAACTAATTGCTTCACTGAGAAAAAAGGCTCTTAATGGGGCCTTTCACTTTATAGTCAACGATAAATTGCCATAATGTCCGTATGTTATCTGCACTGCCATAAAGAAGGGACAATAAAAAACAGTTCATCTAACAAATCGCCAGGATAGAACTAACTGTTCAGAGAGCTGTAATGGGATAGATATTTATTTAACCTAAAGAACCTTTTTATATTTATCAGTCCACGCAAAAAAGTGGATGGGTAGAAATGAGGAAGGGCACTCACTTTAGGTCAGTGTTTGCTTGTCATAATTCCAAAAAAATAAGTCAGTCAAATTATTACCCAAAGGAAGACTAAACTCCAATTCAAAATTTGTAGATTCTATTTGATATCATTTATAAGACCACAGCACAAATTACAATGAATCCCTCTTGGATATAAACAATTAGTTGACATGTTGATGTCATGTTTTGTAATTAGAGCACAATGTGAAAAGGGGAGTGAAGTGGGAAAAAAAAACTTCAAAGACTAGTCTGAAACTGGCACAGCTATTTGACACAGTCTAGTTTTACTACTGGCAGGCGATGTCAAATTGCATAAAAAAAAGATTAATTTAGTTCAGATGAAGATGCGCCGCTTTCTGTCCTAAAATAAAATGATTTGTGTCAGACTCGAGAATGCATTTTACGTGAGGTTAATTGACTGATGTGTGGCATCAATTCTTTACCTAAATAGAAAAGTTCATTTACCCATATGTGTCAAGTACACTATTTAAAAATAAAGTATACACTATTTTCCTGTTCTAAAGATTAAGTGACACTTCGCAGGTGCCATTTGTGTTCATAACTTTTTTTTTTTTCAGATCTTGCAAACTGAAGTACATCAAGCATATCCTGGAAGCTTATGCTGTTGTGATCTAAATCTGACATTCAATTTGTCATGTTGGTCAATCTGACTTCCTTTCCTACCATATCTGCTACTCACCACTATAGGCAAAAAATGTGACAAATGTATTTTATGAAAAACACTTTTATTTGTTCATCCAAATGCAGCCTGGGTCTATAATCCCTTTACACAATTACCAACAACAGCAACACAACTGATGATTCAGGTGATTCTAGACTCAGAAACACAATTGAATATTCAATTCAACCAATTATATGCTATTATATTATATGCATTATCTGTAGCACATTTCTTAGTGGCAGCAGCACTATGACAAACTTGTCTCAACCAGAAAACCATATACCAATTCTCAAGGATTAATTAATTGGAACAGTTGTCATGGTTCCAGTCAACATTTACACTATATTAGACCCTTTCATCAATTCATTTTCTCATATCGTCACCTTGTTAAAATAATGGCCTAAGTCATTCATTTTTTTAACAAAAGTTTTATTTTTGCCAAAATCATCTAGTTTTTGATGTTTCCTTCAGTTTTTTGTTTTTTCTGAACACCCTGAAAAAAAAATGACTTAGGCCATTATTTTAACATGTACCCAGTTTGGGTCATCGCATCTAGCTCTTCCAGGGGGATAACAAGGCACCCAAAACAGGCTCTGCCCTTGGGAAGAGTCCAGGAAGAATCCTAGTAGGAGGCCTGAATAATATTAACTCTACCATCAGATGAAGGTCATTTCTACCTTTCATATTTCATTTTTCCATCATTACAAGTGACAGGAAGACCATAGGTAAACCTGTAAAATGCCAGCTTCGCCTTCACTCTCAGCTCTCTCTTCACTACAGCAAACCAGTACAACATCCACATTACTGTAAAGGCAACCCATATGTCAGTCTCCTGCTCACCTCTAGCCCCACTCAAGAACAAAATCCTGAGGTAGTGTAACTCCATCACTGAGGGCAGCAACTCCTCCCCAACCTGGAGCGGGCAGTTGACTGTTTTACATCAAGTGCCGTGGGCAAGCTCCACGACCAGGGCTTTTCTGAACAGCATTAGTCATGAATGGATGGTAAACAGTTCAAATGAAATGGTTCCTTTATTATCAACACTCAAGTGGTAAGTAGAACACATAACAGCTCCATGGTGACAAAATGTACCCATTTGGTCTCAGAGATCTCTAATCAACAGCAGATTAAATCTCAGGTCCAGCAACAATAGAATAATTGAAAATGTGCTCTGTGGAATCAGATTTATGAGAGACCCTTTTCTACCAATTTATTTTCAGAAAGTACCAGCTTTTTATGGTTTTTCGCACACAGTTTTTCTCCCTGCTGCTCTCTGAAGCAAGCCATGTCTATATGCGAGGTGTGAAGCTGTGTGTTAGGCAGAGAAAGAGACAAACACACACATACACGGAGGGAAGAGATATGCAATAACATTTTTCTAAACTGTCAAATGCCAGACAGGTGGGTAAGCAGACAGAATTCAATTTCACTTCAGTTTTATTCACAACGACAGTCATCTCAGGGAACTTTGAAGACCTTACCATATTATAGAGTGAAACTAGGTATGTCACAGACACCCCAAAAATAGCTGGACACACTCAATTGTTGGTCACACACACAGATCTAAAAACTGAACCTATTTCTAATATCTGAGGTCTAACAGTTACATTACAAGGAAAGAAAACTACTCCCTGTTCAAGGGGACACTTTCAGGCCACAAACACATACACTTGACCGTCCACCTTTAAAAAGCCTCCAACAAACATCTACTCGCGATCATCATCATGTACATTAAGGTTTTTTAGAGGTTTTGTTTCTACCCACTACAACATGAAGCATTTTCCACAGGTCCAAATCATTTCACTGAGCTTCACCTATATTCGATTTTAAATAAGTTATATGGCCAAAGCCCTAGGATTTATAATAACCAATATACTGTAAACGAATAATGCCATAATTATATAACATTTAAACTGATATTCACTTTAATTATATACATTTGATCTAAACAGCCTGCTCTCTCATAATGGCCGCTATCCTCCTCCTCGTCTCGTCTTACTAGTCACCTCCTCCTGGTCCTCTCTTTGTATCTTGAGAAGAGCTCCTGGAGAACTTAAAATATTTTCTAATATTCTGGACTGATTATGCATCTGAGTTAAAAGTGAATATTACCATTATCCACTTGCATGGGCACTGGATATATCAACCTGGTCAAACCAGCTATATTGTAACATTAACTTATAGTTATCCTTACCAACTAGGCTCCTTACATGCATACTATTAATAACGTGTTGAAGAGTTGTGTCTCACTGAGGTGTGTGACACTGACAGCACACCGAGAGAAGGAGAGAGAAGGAAGAATGAAGGAGAAACAGATTTTTTTTTATGTCAAATCAAATCACAAGCCTGTTTTTCTTATCAGGTATGTGTATGTATAATTTTTTTTTTTTAACACTGGTGATTTATGGAAGAAGCCAATAGGATGAGGCCCAGGAGGCACAGTCAGAAAAGTGTCTTAATTTGGGACATGTACACATCATGATACAGTATATGGTTAGGTCTTACTAGTGTTTAGTCATTACTGTGTTTGAGTTGGACTTTTGATTTGTACATATTATTTATATGTTTAACTTTTCAGCTAGTGGGCCTAGAATAGCTACATTCATAATAAATGAAAACCTAAAACCTGTGCATTATTTAGGTTTTCATTTACTATGAATGTAGCTATTCTAGTAAAACAATAATGTAAAACTGATGTGTATATTTCACCCATATCCAATCCACCCATAGTAATGTTTGAAGAGATATATTCTAAACAGGTTCAGACATTAAAAAGAATGGAACTATGTTGCTGGGATTACATACCTCAACTATTGTGGTTTTGGCTGCCTTGCACATGGGCTGGTTGAAGTTCCGAGCTGTTTTCCTAACATAAGGCAAGACATAAATGTTGAATCAAATATAAAAAGGTAAGAAACATAATATATAAATGAAAGATAAAAGCGATTTAAAAATCTCTCAATGTGATGTCCATTATCTTATAGCCTGTTTAGACTGATAGTTTACCAGAGGACACTGCTCTCTTGTGGTGAAGAACTTTACTACATCGAATTCAGATTGGTTCAAGTTATGTTATTCATGCTACATGAAGGGCCTATAGATAACTTAAACTGTGTTATAACTGAAAGCAATATCAAAAGACAAGCATAAACTGAGAGCATTATTTACATTCTTCTTTTACAGCATCTATGTATATAATTGAAGACTGATGATCCCAGGACCTGTCCAAACATATTGTCTAAATAACTGAAAATGATGTAGATACTAAAGTATGTCCAGAGACTGAGAGCAAATAAGAACTAACATAGCTAATAAAGGCTGAAATAACTCTTAGGCCTAACTCTAATAACTCTAATATAACACAACATTCCATTTCATTAATTACCTGAAAACAACGTTTCCTGCCTTGTCAGCTTTCCATGCTTTGATCAGTGCAAAATCTCCAGTGATGGCTTTCTCCATGATGTAGTGCCTACCACCGAACTCCCTCACCTGTGTACAACCAGGTATGAGGTTACTTACTGGATGAACTTGAGGATGAACACTGTGAGCTGTTTTAAAGTCCTGTTTTTATTCTGTATGTGAGTCTAAACTTTGTCATGTTATAAATTCTGAGGCATTGAAATAAACTATTAATGGCATCACATTACATCACCTGTGTGAGAGCTTCAAAATTATTTTACAATTCAAAACATACATTTTGAAAAGGTTCTTTTCCTCACACTTTGCAGGCTTTCCTCAGACATGAGACATGTTTTTTTATACCGATACATAAATGTGATTTCTTCAACTCCCTTTGCATATTCACTGTATAGCTGGATTTCAGTGCTGCTGTGATACAACAGATCAGACCAGATCTATTGGGAATCTGTGCATTATGGAGGACAATTCAAAGCTAGTATCATTTAACCCACCAAAATCACAACAGGGATGATAGCACTCTCACCTCTCTTTTGTCACTGGCAATGGAAATGCTGCCATCTTTGTTGTACTTAATAGGAGAGCCTCCCTCTTGGATAAGAGTACCGTAGCCAGTAGCAGTGAAGAAGGCTGGAATCCCAGCTCCCCCTGCCCTGATCCTCTCTGCAAGAGTACCCTGTGGGGGGAAAAAAGTGACAGATTATTAAATCCAGATAAATGTCCACAGCAGGTTTGTGAAAAACTGTGCTAAATTTTTTTGACCAACCTGTGGGGTTAGTTCCACTTCCAACTCCCCTGACAGATACTGTCGCTCAAATTCAGCATTCTCTCCAACATATGAGGAGACCATCCTCTTGATTTGCTTAGTCTGGAGCAGCAGGCCCAGGCCAAAGTTATCCACTCTAAAGGAAAACATACACAGCACTAACTTACTAACTTTTTTAAAAATTAATTTGAGCAGTTTTATATAGATTTGACGATGCCTATAATACAAGCTGCTCTAAAATGTACATGCACTATCAGTTATTTTACATTTCATGCTATTAAGTAAATTTGAAATGAATACATTTTTATTTTTTTTACTTGACATTAAAGTCTTTTTCTGTCAGTATTCATTTATTTCTAAATAAACCATGCTTCCCTTTTCTCATAAGAGACTATGAATGTCCTCTCCTCCTGCAGTTTCCAGCATTTCTCATGTTACTATGAATCCTTAGAGAGGTTATTCAAGGTTGTAGCTCAGCCAGGCTGAAACTGATATGGCTCCCTTTTCTGATCTTAAGGCAAACCAGAGACAGTCACAGTCCAACTGTGGCCTGTTCACAGCTATAATCACAGCACATTTGACCAAACACAGCTGCAGAGCCTGGGGTTGCCACTGAGTCAGATTTTTCTGAGCATATCTTTGTTTTTTGTGCGTCAAAAATAACTGCACTTGAAAAAAAAGCTGTGAAACTCACACTAGTCTCAAGTCTGTGTTACACCTGCGGCACACAGGTTGTCACATATTTAGACCGCCATACCTGGACAAGCCATTATGACTCGACAGCAGGAAAACCTCTTGTTGCGAATACTCTTTTCAAGCCTTCTGTGACAAACGGAAATTGTTGAGGGTAACCGTTTGATCAGCTGACAGGACTGGCTTTGTGTGGCTTTAAAGCTCTTTCAAAACACACAAGCCTCACATCCTACCAAACATCTTACATCACAGAAAGCAACCTTTTTAAAACACATTGCAATCTAATCGAGTCAGTTTCAATCTGACTGACCTGTATTTTTAAAGTTTTTAAACACATGTGCTTTATATTAACGCAACCAAAATCTCAGTCTCTCACTCACACACTCCTCTAACTAATCAAAGCCAATAAGAAAGAGAGTAAATTGTTCCTCTTCTTTATTTTCTGTTTTGTCATTACTGTAACTCTAAACTCTGGTTATCTGACATGATATCCAGGCCATGTGCTCTCAAACTACATGGACACACACACACACACACACACACAAACCACTGATGTTACAACACATAATGGATACACTATACAAAGGTTTTGGCACTATTAACGCATGTTAATATTTTGTGATATTGTGTGTGAAGCTAATGTGTATGGAATGATGTTTGAGGACTAAAAGCTCTTCAGGCAAATACTCAGTGCTCATTCATGAGAGCAGATTCCAGCAGTGATCTTGAGCACAAGTGTCACCGCCTTTTATACAGAATCTATTTGGTTTGTGTGAAATTCTGGAACAGCTGATTATACAGTAAGTATAAAGCTGCAAGGGGAGGCGGTTCTGTCACAGCCCAATAATCTCCTTTTGTATAGCTGAATCCTTCACATCTCATAGAGGGCATAAAGGGCCAGCTGTATCAGTTTCATGTGAAGTAAAATATGAGTGTTTCGCTGCTCTCACCCAACAGCAGTGAGACAAAACACTCAAGCTTCCTATATTGCTACAAAAGTCAAAAGACCAAAGATTTATCCTCACTTAAGAATCATTTTAAAAGATAGAGCGACACAACACAACCAATATTCCAGGATGGAATCATCCAGATAAAAGAAATTGTTTTAAGCTCTCAGGTAAGATTTGCATACCTGGCAATGGAGCGAAGCAGCATTTCTCAAGCTAGAATTACACTTGCTTTCCCTCCTACCGAAATGAGGTCAACAATGCCTAGCGCTCAAATAAGCAAATCTTTCATTTTAAACTTTGAATTTTAAAGTCCACAGTAAAGTTAAGTGAACATCTGTTAAACATAATTCATAGCTTATGGTGTTTCTTTTATGCAGTAAGACAATTTTGGACACGTAATTATATTCAGTCTGTAGAAGTTTGTTCCCGCCACTTTATGAGCAAACACACTTGTGCAGTCTTGTCATTGAAGACAAATTTGACTTATTACAGGTACTTGACTGCCCATCATTGATATACGTGCACTATTAATTTCCCCAATGGGCCACAAGAGAAACTGGGACTGTTGCGGAGAGTGACATCAATAAGCTGAACTCAACTCTGCTCAATATTAATTGTATCTCTTTATAAGCTTAATGGTGCAGCCCTCTACAACAGTCCCACTTTCTCATGTGTCCATTAGGGAAAAATTAATGGACCACCCCTGACTGGGATCCATGATCCCTTGGAAGGTCATGTAAAAGTGAAGTCATCAGTGACAAGCTGAAAATGGTTTCTGAGACCTAACTTGTCCTATTTCTTTTTTCTTTTAACAGTTTTATAGCAAGATATTTACTCTTTAATGGCATTCTGTTCTTTAAAAAAGACTCTCTCTGGTGAAAATAACCTTCGGTTAGTACTTGCCACTATACTCTGTCTGCATATTATGGTAGGTGATAAATAAGACAAAACATATAATAAAAGGCATTAAGGTCAGCAGCTGACTGTCACGTGTACACTGAAATCTCTGCAAGTATTTCTAGAGTCTGCCTGACAGCAATCACAAGCATCACACATGAGATCACCTGACCACACACACGCCTCTTCCTCGTACCTCCAACCGATGACTTATCTAATAGCTTCTGGGCATCTCTCTAGCTAACAATGAATTCTACTATTGTAACAAGCATGTACAAATCATGTCCACGTCCACACATACTTACCCTGCATTGTTACTGACTGCAGTGAGGCCCTTAACACCAGTCTTCAGTAAACTGTTTATAAGATTCTCTGGAATACCGCATAATCCAAAGCCTGATGTGGAATACAAAAAAGTGAGTGATGCAAACAAGTACTCACTGTGAGAAATGTAACCGATACAAATTTAAGATACAACTTTCACCTGGAAGAATTTGAACACCACTTTAAATAAAACTGATGACCAAACCTACAATAGGAATATACAATATACACACTCACCCATTCATATGAATGGGTGTGTCCAAACTTTTGACTGGTACTGTACATCAACAGTGAAAATGTCAGAAGCATATACTATTGTATTTACTTTCCTAGTTAAGTAGTGTTAATTTTTTTCCATTCAAATTTACAATATTTGGTAGAGTTCAAAAACTGATAACTACTGTGTCTTATTAATGTGCTGTTACTGGTACTCAAACAGCCTGGAAGGATTAGTCAAACTAGAACAGATTTAAAAGAGTTTAAAAAATGAACAGAAAAATGTCGTAACTTCCTGTTTTATCTCCATTTGTTCAGCTGCTATCCATCCACTTACACTACTGAACAAAATTCTTGAGCCACCCGTAATTTCTTTATGTTTTGTGAGGAAAAATAAGACATGGGTGAAGTGATTGGTTGAAACGTGTAAAAATAAAATGAACTACAGTATATTACAAAAAAAAACAGTGTAAAATTAAATCACGATTGAAAGTCAATATTTGACCACATTCATTCTTCAACACAGCCTGAACTCTCTTAGGTAAGCTTTGTTGTCACTTCTTTAAGTAGTCTTCAGGAATTGTCCTCCAGGCTTCTTGAAGGACATTCTGTGGATATTGACTGTCGTTTGTTCCATTTTCTGTCAAGATGATCCAACACTGCCAA
This sequence comes from Cichlasoma orientale, assembly GCA_034780415.1. Lineage (NCBI taxonomy): Eukaryota > Metazoa > Chordata > Actinopteri > Cichliformes > Cichlidae > Cichlasoma > Cichlasoma orientale. The sequence continues at coordinate 108,492 of JAVDPK010002443.1, forward strand.
TCATTAACTGTTAGTGTTCCATTGTGTGTTTTCCTATCCACGAATGTTTGTACTGAATTGGCAGGATCACTGCCACGCTGGAAAATAAGTAGATAGATCAACTGCGGGTCCAGATGCATCTCTCAGGTCCTGTGCCAGATTTTTGCTGGACCCCCCCCCCCCAATTTCCTAAAGCCATAATTTTCAGATACTGCTCCTCTGCTATCAGTAGTTATCTTTAGGCCTGACTCTTCTTTCCTCAATTTTTTAAGGACACACCTTCAGAAAGCCTGGAGGACTGTCTCTCAAGACCACTTTAAGAAATTACAACTTTAGGCTAATTCATTCATAGCAGTAGGAGAAATTCATTGTGATTTGAACTGTCATTCAGTGCTGTCCTCCTGGTGCAGCCTTCTGAACTGGATTTTGGATCAAAGTCCAAACATAGCACTTCTTTGATGTTGCAATTACATTATATGTTGTAAGGGACTTTTATTTGTAAACATGAATTTTAAGATCATTTTCAGGACCTTAAAATGACTTAAATACACGTTTACCTTTAAGGATTAGGGACATGGCACATTTGGACCAGATATTTGAGGGAAAACCTTGTCAAATACACCAAATCACACAGGAAAACCAAAGTCCAATCAGTTTGGATCAAGCCCAGGTATTTCTAGGTTTGTTTGTGTTTGTCCTTATATTACACAGGGTGAGGCTTTATTCTGCATGTGTTTGTCCCTTTGACATAAGTGTGTCATAATGGAAAATATTTAACAATGTCACTGTGAGCATGACTATAAATAAAAGCAGTGGAATGTGTGTGTGCTCAGTGTGTGGATGATAGTCAGCCAGCATTGCAGAGACAGTTTGCAATCACTTTGTTGTAAATTAGACATTACATATATTATAACATATTCACCTGCCACTTCATTGGGTACACCTGTTCAACTGTTTGTTAATGCCAATATCTAATCAGCTTTTCACATGGCAGCTACTCAGTGCATTTAGGTGCATAGACATGGTCAAGATGGCACACTGAAGCACTGGACTGTGTAAGAAAGATGATTTTAAAGACTTTGTATGCATGGTTGTTGGTGCCAGACAGGCTTTTCTGAGTATTTCAGAAAGTGCTGATCTACTGGGGGCTTTTTTTTCCACACAACCATCTCTAGGGATTACAGAGAAGGCTCCAAAAAGGAGAAAATATCCAATGAGCAAACCAAAACTGGACAATAGAAGACTGAAAAAAATGTTGCCTGATTTAATGAGTTACTTTTTCTGCTGCTGACATTTGGATGGTAGGTCTATCTTGCGGTGTATCAACAGTTCAGGCTGGCGGTGATGTTAATGGTCATAGCGTGGGGAATATTTCTTTTTGTCACACTTTGGCCTCCTTAGTGCCAACTAAGCACCATTTAAAAGCCACCCCAGTACTGGTCCTGACCATGTCCACCCCTTGTCATGGCTGCTTCCAGCAGGACAACGAATAACGTCACAAAATTCAAATAATCTCAAACTGGTTTCTTGAACATGATGAGGTCTCTGTACTCAAATGGTCTCAACAGTCACCAGACCTCAATCCAATAGAGCGCCTTTGGGATGTGGTGGAACGAGAGATTTGCATCATGGATGTGCAACAACTGTGTGATGCCATCAGGTCAGTATAAACCAACAATCTCAGGAATGTGTCCAGAACCTTGCTGAGTCTATGTCACAAAGAATTAAAGCAGTTCTGAAAGTATAGGAGGGTCCAACACAGTGCTAGCAAGGTGTACCTAATAAAGTGTCCGGTGAGTGTATATAAAATGTTAAACATGTTGTTAGTGAAAAAAAATTATCCTGCATCAAGTAGTATATGAAAGAATCCTACAATGTTATGGTATGTATGTGAAAGTTCTTCATATTACCTCCCACAAGAATGGTAGCTCCATTAGGGATATCTTTCACTGCTTCTATAGGATCTGAGTAGAACTTTGAACTTTTCTGGCTTGATGTGGAAAAGTAAAAGCCACAGCTCTGTAGAAAGCAAGAGACAGGCACATCAAATTTGCATTTATAAAAATGCCCCATGAGCAACTCCAAAAACAAAAAAAAATCTAAATAAAAACATAGAATACGGCTTAAAAGCTGATCACGCGTTTGCACAGTTCAAATCCTGTTTGCTCTGTAGCTGAAAGGAAAAGTCAACCTAACTGCTGAACAAATCCTACAACAAAAGGAGAGGAGATTTAGGGTAGCACACGGCGAAGAGCCTCAAACCAACAGTTAGCAGAGGATTCGAGTTTAAAACCATGTGTTAACACTCACTCAACTAAAATGGTGCTTGTTGCAGTCAGAACAGTGCGAGCCACTTCGCTGTCATTTACAGTTTTTCATATCTCACACAGTAGCTAATTTCAAAGCAATTTGAACCATGAAGGGCTGGTAAAATCTCAGATATCACACAGATTGCTGCAATCACGCTGCGCTTACTGTGTGGGTGATAATTAACCAGCATTCTAGAGAAAGTTTAAGTTCGCTTTGCTGTTGTCATTACACACAAATACACTGTTACACACAAGCTTTTTGTTAATTAGCAAAGCGTGCATGCATCGAGCTTCTTATGTAATCTCGGAGCAGCTTGTGAAAGTTTTGGGCACTAACTAAAACATGTGGTGGACATTTATATGTAAATCTATGATTATATGGGGTTGAGAACTTATGATCGTTTTCTCCCACAATACACATACACATACCTTGGTCAGCTCAAATGATCTGATTCAGGTTATGCATGCCTTTCTAGACCTTGCCAACAGTTTGTGATATGATTGCAAAATGTGTTGTAGTGAGAGTATGCGACCTGCAGGTTGAGGTCACCCAACAATATTAAGGAAACGCAAACTTAAAACAAGCACAAACGATGTGTGAAGCTTGTTTAATTACCTGGTTTAATATTTAAATAAGAGTAAAATCATTATATCGAATTTTAATATTGGCCTGTTTTTTGCAGCAATCTCATTTCACCCTTTCTACAACGCGTTAACGTCGCTGTTATACTGACCTTGCTCAATTGGTGGACAGCGAAGGTTAATGTGGATCTGTGGTGGGTTTTCAAGAGTATATTTTCCGCTCTGCACAAAGCTTTGAGGGCCGCCATGATTTGGAGCTACAAACTGTGGGTGGGCGGAGGTGCAGGGTGAGAGTTGACTGGACCTTTAACTAAGCTAGCCGAGGGTCGCAAAATGAGGCTACGCGTAAACCCAGCTCGGCGCCACGATGTCATTGGCTGTCGTTTTCAAATAGGAACGGAGACGCTCTTCTTCGTCGTCATTTTTTCCTGGTAGATTATGCACGGTTTAGTGCATAGATATATATACATAGATACCTCGTTGACTGGTTCGGCCCGCTCATGCGACGTAACTGTGTGTCCGCCATATTGGAGGAGGCAAAGCTGCGCTGTGAACTAATACAAGTGAATGGACTGAA
>JAVDPK010002443.1:112038-145684 GCA_034780415.1 Cichlasoma orientale
CCCTCCAATATGGCGGTGACGTAGGCATACGAGTCAGCGATCAATGCGGTATCTATGTATATATATCTATGGTTTAGTGCACTGTCGCCGACTGTTGGCGCTGTAACGTCATTGCCGTTTATACTCTCGAGCTCCACGAAGAAAACTGCACAGCATGCAATGCATCAATCTCTGTGTGCAATCTCCGTGTTTCCCCACTGCATACCATTCTCACAATTGATGATTCAGTCTCTCACTAATGATGCAGTGGCACCCGAGCCTGCATTCTCCCTAAACTTATCCACGCCATCAACGTCCTCAACCCTGACATCTGCTGGCTCTCAAAAACAGTAAAACTATCAGAGCTCCATTAGCATAAAAATAGTTGGAAGAGTTCTTCAAAGGCTATTCAGTTTCACAATAATTTAGTCCTGAATTTGCACCTAACAGCCTGACTTGCACCTCCTACATTTTCAACAGGAGTATTTTTGGAATTCTGTAGTGCAGCCTTAGAGCTGTGGAATCGAATAGAATGCCTTTATTGCCATTATACAGGATGTACAATGAGATTGGAGATTGGAGATTGGCCTGCATAACAACCAAACTGATCTCTTTCTAATTTTGGCTGCTGATCTATACATCAAGCACCCACAGTCAGAAAAAAATACTCTTCTCATAATTCATCAGAAGCAGACTCCAATCTGACTCCCAAGCATCTCATAATAGTTAGCTGTTAAATTAACCTAACATAGTTTTATATTTTTTTCTCACAAAGTTCTGAGATTACTCTGCAACACTGGATTCAGTCTATTACATATACGTTATATCCTCTCAAAAAAAAAAAAAGCATTTTCATTGTTCCTTAAACAATCCTGGAATAAGGACTTGACTGACCAGTCAAGTCTCTAGTACACAGAGTATTTCCAGGTTTTCTGAAAACATCAACAACCCTCTTGACCATTTGCTGCCAAATATTGTGTTACAATTGAGAATTTATATAAAAATAAATAAATAAGGGGGGCAGCTCAGGTTGGCTGGTTTGGAGACAAAGTTTGCGAGGCAAGGCTGAGATGGTCTGGACATGTGCAAAGGAGGGATAGTGCATATATTGGGCAAAGGATGTCAGACAGGAGGAAAAGGCAAAGACTACAGAGGGTGTAGGGTGTAGTGGGTGTAGTGAAGGAGGACATGCAGAAGGCTGATGTGAAAGAAGAGGGTGCAAAACAGATTGAGATGGTGACAGCTGGAGCTGGAAGCAGCTGGAAGAGGAAGAAAAAGTCTAAAAATGTATCGCCATTACCTCCCTCTCGATCCCCTTTAATTATTTACTTATTTGCCCTTCTGCCCCGTGAAAACACATTGCTGTGAAAGTAGATGTCCCAAACTTTTGAATCTGTTTGTGTCAGCAGTTTTCACCACACTTCTTGTAATATTTTCCCCCATCTGCCTCATATTACACAGTAACAATACAAGCAAAGAAATTAACTCACCACTGACTCTGTTGCGGGGGTCATCCAAAAGGGGGCTCCTCTTCTATCCTCCTCATTTCAGCTGTATTCCCATACTTTGCAACCTAAACATTGGGCTTCCAGCAACATGCCCTCCATTACAAACAGAAATCTCTAGCTCACCCCAATATTTTCTATATTTTTCCTCTGCAGGCAGCCGAGATATTTCAAGCGAAAGCCCACAGATCCTTCCACTTTGCATGTTTTCCCAAATAGAAAGTCTACTTGTTTGCCAGATATGCATGTGTTTAACCTTAAAGCACACACGTTCGTCTTCTCCTGTCAGCAACACTACACTGTCTTAAAGTACACGCATGTTTGCAGTAAGCATGACTTACCGGACAGTGCGCGTGCATGCACAGAAACGGAAATTGAAAATTCTTTGAGCACGTGAGTAAAATCCGTGGCTCCCGTGACTGGTACTTTCAGTCATGGCCGACGACTACAGACGACAAGGTTTCGAGTTGGAGAGAAGGATATTTGAGCTAGACATCAAGTGTTCAAGTCTCAGAGCTGAAAAGCAAGGTATCGATTAGACTGTTTGTTTATTGGTATTCCGTCCATTCGTTCAGTACGTGGCAAACAGTCTTAGTGTAGGAACCGACTAGCAAGCAAGCAGCCAAGCTAACTTCTTAGCTTGCAACCATGACAACAGCTGCTGTCTGATGAAATGTTGCATTTTGACAAAAAAATATAAATAAATAAATATATTATACCTTTCTGAACACCTTAGCGTAAATGCAGTATAACTTTTAGTTTAGTAATAATTAGCAGTTAGCACCGTTGCAGCGCAGTATCCTCACTGAATCATGTTTGTATTTGCCTGGGTTTTTGAGTTTGCTAACGTTAGCTAAAATGCAGTATTGTTGACAAATGTGTAGCTGTGACACATTTGTCATAGCTCTAACGCTAACTAAACGACCATCAGCAATAAAGCGACGAAGTATCTGCATTGTCTTTATTTAACGTTAAATTGTAACTTTAACTTTACTTTAACTTGCATTTTAATATCTCCGTGTTAGTGCGCATTTCTGGCCTTACATTTGTCTGTGGATGCTCGCCTGAGCTAGTCACTTTGTTGTATGTTAAAATATTGAAATGTTTATTTTAATATATCGTGAGTTGAATTTTTGTGCACAAAGATTGTGTATGATTGTAAAAGCGTCGATCGGCAGGAGTCGTAACTTGACATGTGTAACGCAGGATTTTTCATGAGTTTAGATTTGTACTTGGGTAATATGTTAACCTATGTTTCTTCCGTAGATGATGACTATTTACAGAATGCATCTGCCATACTAGACAAGTTGAAAAGCTTTTACAGACAAGGAGGGGAGAGTAGCAACCTTTCCAAGCTGCTGCAGGATTACACACAGGTACTTCATTCCATCAAACTGTATTACACGTGTAGGGTTGCAGTTCATATTTTAAAAGTTAGCCATTAATAAGAAGCATTTTACAACCCAGTAGTGATTTTTTTTTTCAAATCCAAAGAAAGTATAAAATACCTCAGTTACCATGAACTCAAGATAATTTTCCAATTTTTATTCTGATCAGCAAACTTAAGCACAAAGGTATGTAATCATGTACAATATAAAACATGGAAAACCATTGACTTTTTAGAAGGTGGAAGCAGTGAGTAGTTGGTGGCAGAAAATGACTGGTTTTCAGTAATCTATTTTTGTAAACCTTTTGGAAAAACCTGACTTCTCTCAAAGCTACTTTCAGCTCCTCCTTTATTCGCAAAGGGTCGCCTCAGTGGGTTGCTCTGCATATTTGATTTGGAAATTTTTATTTATTTTTTATTTTAAAGGCTGGAGCCCCTTCCTGACAGAACCCTAAAGGGCTTTGTGCCATTTGTTAGGTGAATGTGTAAACCACTACAGTATGCACTACAGTATGCAGCCACTAAAAACCTCTCTAAAAAGTAAATGTCAAAGGCATTCCAGTCTCTTGACACAATCAATTTCAGTTTGCCACTTTGCAGTCATGTCCAGTGCATTTACCCAGATTTGTTGGTTTGTCTAACAGACTAATTATCCATGTATAGCTAAAGGCGATGCTATAACATGCAGTTGTACAACAGGGGAGTGATTGTAAAAAAGCTATATATATATATATTGACTGAGCTTCTATACATTGACTCTGCCTTGAAAAAGTGAACAAAGAGGAAACAAAGACCAGTTACATGAAGGCTCCTCATCATTTTCTACTGCCAATGATATTATGTGGTCTAAAAGCTTAGCTAAGTTTGTAAAGTAGTGTAACATAATTGTCATGTCACAGATATAATCACCAAATGCGCCGTTCTTTCAGTAATAAATGCTAAGCAGCTTTATAGATAAACTGAATACAATTTGGTTTAAATATTACTTCTGCTAATATGCCAATATAATTTCTACTAAAAGTCTTTTGAAAGTGCCAACTTTGCAGTTGCTGCTGTTGCCTATTTATCTTGATTAAATCTTTACATAATTACATTGCTCTTATGAGGGAAAAAAATGGAAACTTTGCTTGAAATGAAGTTACCTCTAATTGTACTTCAGTTTACTCTGTTCTTTTAATGACTTACAACCTCTATATAATGTAACCATAGTGTCCACTACAATTTGGTCTAGATTTACTTTACTGAAGCAATTCTAAAGCTTAATGTTTTAAACATTTAGGGGTGAAATTTTTTGTCCAAGCTGTAAAACAAAACACTAAACTTGGTACCAAGCCATAAGGGATGCTTCGATCAGGGGAAAAGTAATATTGGAGACAGTGGTTCATTTGACATATCTTCACTACTCAGATTAAGGTGATCTTGTGGTGCTTTTAATTCTGTTTACCATGCTTTCTCGCTCCTCTGTCCTTCAACCTGTAGCCTGTATAGTCCAATCCCTTAAATGTGTCTCAGGAGGTTCAAGAACCACAGTTATATCCTATGCTAAAGCTTTTTACTGGACGACAACAACAAAATCTGTTTATTGATTGGTCAGCTGATATGATGGGACATAAAAATGAATCTCAGCACTGTTGTGGAAATGGCATACTAGATATTAGTGTTGCATGGTTTTAATTCAATTCAGTTTTATTCATATTTTACTAATTTACAACAGCTTTCATCTCAGGGCATTTGTAAAGACCTGACAAAATCTTTTTTTTTTTAACCTCAAAAAAGGCATTTCAATTGTTTAGATAGTTAAAGAAGTAGTAACAACTGGTACATTTGATCTACCTGAATAAGGATCTCTGTAAAATTGTATATCAAGTAGATGAATGTAAGTGTTTGACACATTCAGTTTTACATTTTGTATTATTTAATTTTTTTTTCATCATTTAGGTGATTCTAGACATCACTTTTTATGAAGAAAATAAACTGGTGGACCAGGAGTTCCCTGAGGACTGTTCACCATTTAAAATTCAGCAGCTTCTGCAAGATCTGACCGAACCAGAAATTTTGGCAGCAAGGCTGGCACCAGCACAAGAGGTACGTGTATGTCTCAAAATGATTTTCCGTGTTGGTGTGTATTGTTGCGCTCCATTTTAAGAGTAATATACTTTGCATAAAATCACAAACTGTCATGTAGTCTGTTTTTTACAATATAACATTGTGCAGTTTATTGTATGGGAACACAATTCATAAGGGTATAAAAGAGGAGGGAACACTATTTTCTCTATTAAGATTGTATCCATGTGTAGTTTCTTTATCTGGTCAATTATCAAGTACTTCCAGTTGGAAGTCTGTTCCACTTGAATTTTCTCCTTGGTTTGTGTTCTCACTACTCACACTTGGACACATGGGGCATCATGTGATTGCGTGATAGTAGTAATCATGTCTTTTGGTCTATGAAAGGTGCAGTCTGTGTTGGGTTTAGAGCTGCTAGAATGCCTCTACTGGAGACGTGGAGCTCTGCTGTATATGTACTGCCATACCCTTCATCAGCGAAAACAATGGATCAAGAAAAACAAGGACACATTCCTTAAGGTACCACCCTGTGCAGAGATCTGAGGAGTTTCAATAAATATTGTTGGCCACACAATTTTACTTGGTTTTGATAAAAAGAATAGTTTAGTTTACAATCTTTTTTTCTTTGCCATTTGCTAATGTTAAGAACATTTTTACCCAGTGTATTCAGGAAGGTGTCCGATACCTGATGCGGATGCTGCAGGTGAGAAACTCTGTGAAGCTCAATGATGGTGTGGTGCTGCATGACTCTGCTACAGCAAGCATCTTATCTGAAGGTAAATATCTCATCAGTTACAGGCGTGTGACAGATTGGACAAAATACTTGTACCCGTGACCTCTGCAGTAATGTGATCTCTTGTGTTTGTGTTATACTGTGGGTGGGAAATTTGCCAGCATGGCTGGAATCTCTTGTGTGCTTAGAGCAGTGGTTCTCAGACTTATTCCATCATGCCCCACTTCGCTAGATGATAACTTTTCACTCCCCACACAAAGCGCGGTATTGGGGCAGAAGATGGCTCTATGTACACATCAGATGGTGATGGAGAGTTTCACTAGTCGTTATGCTAACGTACCTGCTACTCTTTCCTTTTTCTGCCGTGAGAATTAATCCGATGTTCAACATTTGTTCCGCATGACTTTTCTCCCAGGTCATTCATGCCCCACCTGTCATGACCCTGAACCCCACAGTTTGAGAAACACTGGCTTAGAGACAAGAGTGTCTGCAAATCAATACATTTGGGGAGAATTACATCCCAGAGACTAGTAATATTAGTGTCAAAGCTCATTAAAAGTGTTTTAAAGTGTTCTGGGGGCTGAACTCCTTAGTAAAACAGTCATTTTCACTTCTGACTTGTGACCCTGCCTAGATCTTTGCATAACCTAATCTGCTATGTTGCCTGCATTTGATTATCCTAACTACCTGTTTGTTATTGGTCAGGCATTTTCTCAGACACACACCTGTTGACGATGATGTACATTGGGGAAATGTGTTTCTGGGCAGTCAAGTATGAGGACTGCAGTGCTGAGACTACGGAACACAAAGAAGATCGCCTCCAGTTTCGGGACATTGGCACACAGATCCTCAACAAATATGTGCTTGCCTGTGAGGGCCCTCTCCAAGGCCAGGGCTGGAACACAGAGAATGCCAAGGAAATCCTTAGTATTTTACAGTGAAAAAGATAGCTTCTCTGTTACAATTGCCCTCAGGAACAGATCAAAGTTCAATATTCAAATGTGTCAATCCCAAATAGTAATGGAACCCATCGGATGGGGGGCAGTGTTGTGGAAGGTTATGGGGATGCACAGGGAGAAAGTGAATGTGAAGAAAGGCGTTGCTGGATCAGTATCTACAGGCAACCTATGCCAAACAGCCCAGGCCAAAGCAGATGAATGAGAAGTTAGAGTATAAGACTTGTAAAAGAGGGGCTACACAGGAGGCTGTTGAGTAATTATTTGCCCTGTCCTGCTGAAAAAGCAGTTTACCATTCTGATTCCAGACTGTTTATTAGGGCACTTGTTTTGCTCTAAGAATGTTTCACGATAGCATTAATATTACTAAAGAGGTTATTAATAATAATAATAAAAAAAATAAATTGACCTTTCATTTTTAAGATTGTTACAAGTTTTAAGATAATACAGCTGGAAATGAGACATTGCACAGTAACATTTATTTATTGTTTTGTTGCCATTTTTGTTACGCTTTTAATATATTAAAATAGCATATGCATTATTTGAATTTGTGTATAAAGTACACAGAGAAGGCAAAGAAAGGTGTTCGAACTGTTTGTCAGTGATGTATTAATGACCAATTCGAAGTATGTTCAGATTTGTTCATACCAGCTTTGTAATGCACCACTTGTATTTTCATCTATTGCAACTTCCATTTTTCTGCAACTTGAATAACATTGATAGTGTAACTATTAATAGAGAAACTGTGTTGTTTGGGCAAAAAAAAAAAACTCTATCATTTTGTTTTTTATGTCCTTGTTGACAATAAACGTGCTTTGTTTTAAGAAAAATGGCCTAGTTTGTCATATATTTCCTTGTACTTTGTATGCATGCTTGGCTTTGTGTTGTTGAACTGCAATACCCATAATGCCCCACTACTGCCAGTAATGAGGAAGTGTAACAGAAACGTCGGCGTTGGCATTTCCTTCGCAGTATTTTGGTGTACGCAGAATTATTCGTAGATTACACACAAATGAAGACATGGCAGAAAGGATCCAGCAGCTGGAGTCTGTGGTGATCCGCAGCCTCAGGCGGTTTAGAGACCGCTATTTTCCAGAGAAAGTTGTCAAAGAGGACTCGGCTGTTGGAGGCTCGGAAAAAGAACAGCAATGTGGACTTTTGGACAGCTTACCAGTAAGTCGCGTACGAATCATTCAGAGGAAATATGAATTGTCAACTATCTACAAAAGCATTTAACGTTCCTATATGTAGCCTATATGTCACACAGGAAAATAACCTAAAATTGACGTTCTACACAGAATCCATCACTTAAAATCCTCAATCTACGACTATTCAAATATTTTTCAAAAATTCAACTACTATATAGAAGTCACGATTGCCCATTCTAAATGTCACTTTCAACTTTGTTCATCTGTGCTGCCAACTATGCCATTTGACCAGTGTTGCTTTCTAAAGTGGTTGTCATGTTACACTGCCATGCAAATTGACTCAAAATGTCACAGTGGCAGCTGAGTCGAGCAGTGTAATAATGAAAATGCCTACTGAACTTTTCCTGCTACCAGCTTTGAGATGAACGCATTTGGATCAAATCACTTTGCTGTTTCATAAAAAATGGTAGAGAGAGAGTACATTTATACTACTAATGTGCAGTTGTGCTGTCCACAAAACAGGTTAGAAATGAAAATGAAGCAAGCCCTGTTAAAAAGTACTACAAGAGTCAGTCCTAAATGATTACTAAACATATACACTTGGTGACATTTACAGACTAGATGACATATTTAAAGATAAACAAACTAAACCACAGTCATGAACTGTTATGTGCAATTACAACCACTCACACACACTGTAAAAAATATCAGGCTGAGATTACATAGGCACAGCAGAAGACAAACAGGAGAGATATTTTTCTCTGCGTGCAGAACTCAGCACACACTAGGGCAGTTGACTGTGAGCACAGAATATCCATTTGTTTTGTAGTTTTCGAGTAGAGCGATACTTTAAAATTAGCTGCATAAGCTGATGAATAACCTCTCTTCAGTTCCCAAAGAGACATGAAGGGTACTTCCCAAAGTGTGTCCTGCATGGGCCCATCCAAAGTCAGTGTCCTCCTCAGTCATGCTGGTTACCGCAGTTGCTGCAAAAGCACCAAACTACTGTTAACTGAATAATTAACTTTACCTTCAGTACCTTATTGGCTATGTAGCTATTTACGTTTTTCATTGCCAAACTGTATAACTTCATTTACTAGTTGAAGTATATCAGTAGATAGGCCCGGGCCCTTGAGGATGCAGATAAGTTTACTATACTATAAATATATTTTTTCCTACAATACTTAGCTATTTAAAGTGAATTCAGGGCTTTTACTAACACTCTGAAGACCACTGATTATAGAATCGCCTGTATTAGCAACTCTCCACTATTCCCTTCCTGTCTCTAAGCAATTATACACAACGCCTGATTGTCTGACTAGGAATTTTAATTTAGAAACACTCATTGTTCATGTAGGAAAACAAAATAACTGTGCTCTGTCTTTCGTCCTGAAGGTAGATGTACAGTTTCTGATCATGACCTTTCTGTCTCCTGCGGATCTCTGCCACCTGGGAGCCACAAGTCATTACTGGAGGGCCATGGTTAGAGATCCATTACTGTGGAGATACTTCCTGTTGCGTGACATGCCGTACTGGCCCTCCATTGATCACGTGACCATACCCCATCCGGACTTGCTGGATACACCACTAATAAGTGAAGACACGAGCCTGGATGATAGAGAAGAGGGGGATGAAGGCATGAAACTGCAGTTTGACTACATGTCAGAGTGAGTATCCCTCTGTTGTCCTGCATCACAGACAATTAGCTGGAAACATTTCTGAGCAATGTTTGTGTCTCAGCAGATACCTGAAAGGTTGTCCATCCTCCAGACAGCAATGGCTTCCTTCACGACCGGCGTATGAGGTGGTGACCTCATTTCTTCAGTCGCTGGTGCCCGCATCTGAACCGCGTTATGCCATGTTTGGCCCTGGCATGGAGCAGCTGGATGTCTCTTTAGTCACAAGGCTTATGCATGCTCCAGATATACTTCCTGTGTCAGGCACTCCACACAGACAGATAAATGGTAAGGGTTTAGCGTCTCTTGATATTGTGCCCATAATTAGTAACCCAGTGACAAAACCCCCTCTAAATCAGTTGTAAAGTGTAGTTTCATCTTTAGCTACTAAAATTTGATTGCTGTAAAACAAGCTGTAATGTTGATGTGTTACAGAAATCAATGCATTTTAATCACACAATTAATCAATAGACACCCTTTGGAAAAAGGTTACTCGTTGCAGGTTTATTGTCTACCACTAGATGGCACTAGCTCATTACTTACACAGCTTATAGAATATAAACAAACCAATGTAAACCTTTATCCATTTTAGGTATTGGCTCGGGGATCAGTTACGTGTTCAACAACCAACACAAATTTAATATCCTCACTCTCTATTCAACCAACAGGTGAGCACTTTGTGAAGTTGCTGTATGAGTCGCAGTTGCTGCTGACCTTTTTCACAGTTACTAATCTTTGTTTTTGTGCCCGTAGGGCAGAGAGAGAGAGAGCGAGAATGCAGCAGCAGAGCATCAGCAATAAACTCTTTAACTTCGAAGGAACTGACGACTCTGGAGACCCAGTGTACATTCCTGCTCCTCAGGTTCAGCAGGTGTGCCAGGTGGTGGATGGCTTCATTTATGCTGCCAATGCAGAGCCTGGGAGCGGTAAGATAACAGGTTCTTTTTGCCGTGTAATCCTCTGCTGCTGTGACACATCATGCTTGATGGTTTTTGATCGATGCAGAACATTTGCAGTTCTGGTTCGTGTTGTGAATAGGTGGCGAAAAGTCTGAGGTAGCCCAGATTCGAGCTGTGCTGAGCTGCAACAGGGGTTCCATGTCCAAGCCTCTGCTGGTGCTCTCATGTGTCTCAAGAGAACAACCAGAAGCAATTAGGACTCCCAGCATCATAGCTAGGTCTCGAACTCCCTGTGTTGACATGGCGAAGAGACTTGGCCTACCCCAGCTGTCTAACCCGTGGATGGTAATTGCTTGATATTTGATAAGCCGAAAGCTTTTGCATCCATTCAGTTTGTGGAGCTTTTCCACCCATTTTTCTTTTTCATAAACAGGTACAGGATACAGTGGCAGAATCCTTGTCGGGTCTTCTGGATGGCATTTCCTGGCTGCTGAGATGTTCTGGAGTCAAACTCTACTAACACCTGCTGCTGCCACATGAATCAAAACCACAGAGATCATTGCTGTTTTTTATACCAGTACATACTAGGACATTTCCTGAGTAATGTGTGTTCTGAATGTCTCAGGAATGAAGGTGTGCCAATACGGTTTACTTATATGGACTAGCAGCAGAAGAAAATATTTGATAAATATTCATCTGGGAGACCTAAAAAAGACTGTTATTATTTACACAAAGATCCACATGAAGGAGCCACACACTAACTTGACAAACTGTTTTCATTTAACACTATTCTCAGGGCGACAAACGCATGAAGTTACATCAACAATTATTGTGGTGGATGAAGCAACAGAACAGCGGGAACATACGGCCAGACAGGCTTAGGTATAAAAATGAGAAAAGCATTAAAATCCAATTAATTACTGCCTAACTGTAACACTTTATGTAAATAATCATTCAAAAGCATAAATGCTGCTTTAATTTATGCATATCATGACAGGCATAAAGAATTGCTCATTAGTCATGTGTCCAAATGTTTTAACATTTGATAAATGTTATTTTAAATGCTTCATTAGGCTCTTAATTGAGTTAAATGGCTTTGTTTAAAGGTCATTTGTGTTTAAATCTAGAGTTTACAGCTAAATGTATGCTTCCTACAGAAAATCTGCAACTTTCATACAAAATATTTTGCCTTCTGAGCAAAGGTTTGCATCCGTATACAGCAAATGTATACATACAATTAAATTTTGTTGCTTTATAAAAAATATTTCTTCACAGTGTAGTGGTTTACACGTTCACTTAACAAGTGGAAGATCCCCAGTTCAGATCTGGGAGGACCCCTTCGGGAAGGGCATCCAGTGTAAAAAAAAATAAATGAGGAAGCCCCTTGTGAATAAGGGAACAGTTGAAAGTAGCTTTACTTTATAAAAATATTTCCATTACTGCAACAAGGATTTTTTTTTATAGATTTGATTGTTTTTTGAACAGGTTCTTTCTTTTACAAATGGTTTAAGAATTGCGGGGAGGGGGGGAAGGGTCATTGTGGTGAAAATTTATCTTTTCAAATGTGTATTAAATGATCAGTAAACTGTTTTTGAATAATTCTTATTTTTGTCTAGGTCACATTTCGTCCTTTAAATATTATTTGAGCAACGGAAGTTAGCATTTATTGAATTCATTCCTTGAATTGAGTCTGTGTGTATGTATCTTCAGTATATGTCAGCAAGTGTGACAGAATGCCCTTTGGCCGCCAGGGGGTGCTCTTGCAGCATTTCTAACCTCTTTTGAGTTCCCTTTTTTGTTAGAATTTTAAATATTTTACTTTTGCCTGCCAGCATGCCACTTGGAAGACTTCTGGCAGGCTAATAGTGGAGTCAGGTTTCAATGACAAACACACTTAAGACACAACATGTTTTACCGTACATCATGTAATCCCAGAAGGAATTTGGATTAATGCTATTCCAACAGATGGTTTAGATGGGCAGTCCTAAAATGCCTGAAAATTCAACTATTTCTTAATGACGGCACATATATTGCTTCTTTCAAGTCTGAAATGAAAGACATAATAATAGACTCTGCAATGGCAAGGTTGAGGTTTAAGCTGAATTTTCTAAAAGCCAAATTCCTCTAGTTTGCAGCACTTGATTAATCACATCTCTCCGTTAATGTGCTTAAGTTGTGTGTGTGTGTGTGTGTGTGTGTGTGTGCGCGCGCATGTATATGTGTGTGTGTGTGTTTTCTGAAAATTACCATTTCTGTCATATTCTGTGTACCCGGTGATAGTGTTCACACCTTCTACTGGCAACAATAGGATCATTTTTATGTCATGTAAGGCCTGACAAGATAATGTGCTTCACTGATCCTCTTTTGCTCTCGTCCCCTAGGTAACCCCCACCCCCCAGCACTTCCATCAAAAGTCTCGATAGTCATTTTCATGGACTTACAGTGTTAGAATAAGACTATGATTGGTGCAATTTGGGTGCATTATGCTGTTCTGAATGCTGTTGAAGCGCAGATTGATTCTCTGTGGGGATTTTTTTATATCTATTTTTAGGGAGATGATAGAACAGTCAGCCACTGTATATGTGCATGTATGTTTCTGGCAGAAACAGACGGACCTCTGACGTGTTATCTTTACATACTTCTTGTTCTCCTGTTCTGGTCTGCACACCACACTTATTTATCTACAGCTCTCTCTATATCTGTATACTCATGCTAGCACAGACTGTACGTGGGGGAAAAAGTGCATCAATCATGGGGATCTGTTTTGAGGGCAGGTATGCAGGGGAAATCTTTCCACAATCCTTTGTTATTACTTTGTGATCCTGATGTTGCCTGTTGGAGACAAGGACCACTGACCGGCACCGGCAGTGTTCATGACTGATTTTGCAGTTGAATGAAAAGGTGAAGAAGCTTCTTTCTGGTAATGAACAACTTTTATGTGAATGCAGGCTAAAGTAAATACTCATTTTAGTTTGCTGTGCTTTTGCTGCCGGGATGTGTTGGATCTACTGTGGAAACTTGCTTGAAAAGAATATTTTCAAGGTTTGTTTATTCAGGCTGCAGATTGTGAACCATTAGCACACATCTTTACATAATGGTGATGGGTGTTTGGTGGGGGGAGTGTTTTGGAAGAGTGAATGAGTATCAGACCTCCAGATGCCTCTTGTCTTCTGCAAGCACATGGGGCCTCAGCGATTTCATGCGGTGAAGAAGAAACCTCTATTTACTGACCCAAGACAGTTTACAGACGCAAGACAGACTCTGCAGCACTACGAGGGCGCTTGAAGCATACCACACGTGAAGAGTGTGTGAAGAGAGATGGAAGCCGAATGTAGTGCAAATACTGTGTAGACGAAAGGAGGAAAGGTCAGGCATGTCCAAGTGGAGTCACATCTGGGATTTAAGCTTGGTCTGATGCCAAGTGGTAGAGAAGTGTGCCTAAGTATGTGTCAGGTTTATAGTGTTTTTATATATTGTGGTCTAAAAAGGGAAAAATAGCTGGTAGTATTTCATGAATTGACAGTTTATGTATCATTACAAAGGTTTTGGCAGAGGTATTTCCCATGCATTCCTGGAGATTTTACATGCTCAGGTAGTTTTCTTGCAGCTGAACATATACAGTGCTGTGAAGAAGTATTTGTTCCTTTACTGATTTTTTTTTTGTTTTTGCTTTGTTTCTTTCACTTTTTCTTTTTTCTTTTTTTTTGCATATTTCACACACTCACATGTTTCAGATCATCAAACAAATTTAAAATTAAACAAAGATGACCAGAGTAAATACAATGAGTAAATGATGATTTCATTTATTAAGGGAAAAAGTTACCCAAACCTGCATGGTCCCAAGTATATATAACTGATTGTGTCATCCTTGACAGTAAGAACTGCAATCAAGTATTTGCAATGACCAGCAATGAGTCTTTCACATCACTGTGGATGAATTTTGGCCCACTCTTCTTTGCGGAATTGCTTTAATTGAGGCACATTTGAGGGTTTTTGAGCGTGAATGGCCTGTTTAAAGTCATGCCAAAGCATCTAAATCAGATTTAAGTCTGGATATTGACTAGGCCAGTACATAACCTTCATTTTGATTTTGTTTTTTAGCCATTCAGAGGTGGATCTCATGGTGTGTTTCAGATTATTGTCCTGTAGCATAACACATCGTGTGTTTGAGCTTCATGGCATGAACTGATGGCCAGACATTCTCTTTCAGGATTTTCTGGTAGAGAATAGAATTGATGGTTCCATCAATTACGGCAGGTCGTCCAGGACCTCAAGCAGCAAACCAGCCCCAGATCATCACACTACCACCACCTGTTGGTATGATGCTCTTTTTAGTTTTTTGTTAGTTTTACACCAGATGTAATGACTTAAACCTTCCAAAAAGTTCAACCTTTGTCTTGTTAGTCCACATAATATTTTCCCAAAGGTCTTGGGGATCATCAAGATGTTTTTTGACAAATGTGAGATGAACCTTTGTGTTCTTTTAGGTGAGCAGCGGTTTTGCCTTGGAGCTCTCTCATGGATGCCATTTTTTCCAAGTTGAATCGTGAACCTACCAGCTGAACCTTACCTGAGACGAGTGGGGACTGTAGTTCTTTAGGTACTGTTCTGGATTCTTCTGGAGTAATTTTGGCAGGGTTCCAAGTTTTCACCATTGCTGGAGTCCCAAAGCTTTATAAATGACTGTGTAACCCTCTGCAGACTCACAGATGACAATGACTTTGTTTCTCAGCTGTATGTATAATCTTTGTGTTCCGTAGGTAATGAAAACACTTTCTGTGTAAACATGGTTGTGTGGACCCACTAAAAGCAGCACCTTTAAAATAAAAATCTGCCATATTATATTGATCATAATGTTACATTTTTTGCTTTGCTGTACACTTACTTCTCAGCCTTTATATAATAGTGTATAATTATTTTTTGAATTGCACGTCAAGTAGTTTTTTTAAAATCAAACTAGCAATCAAGCATCAATAACGCATGGTTGGTGTATCATTATAAGCTGAATAGATAAAAATCTGAGTAAACGTGCAGGTGCAAAAATACAGACTAAAGAATAAAGTAACTATTATTCCGACTGACTTGGCTCTAAATGCAAATCACCGAGCTAAATGCGGCGTATTTCTCCAACTTCTCTTTTATAGCAGCAACTCTGTGTACCATTGTCCCTCTTCTTCACTCTCTCCTCCTTTCATTAGAGTTAAGTCCCTGATTTGTATTCTATGATAACGCCCAAGATTAAAGTAGGTTTAAAAGAGAAAAAAAAAACATCATTTGCATGATGCATTCACTGATTAAGCTAAGCGTCCCTCTTAATTGTGTTGTTTTGCACATGGTGGGGCTTTCATGCTGATACTCTGTGGGTTTTATGAAGCTCATGCAATCTTACCAATTTCCTTCCTGCTTCACTGTCCATCCCACCTACCTCCTGCTGTCATTTGTGTGGCAGGTTAGAAGAAGTATTATTAGTGAATTATTTGTGAATCACTTTGAGCAAGCTCAAATCATCATTGGCTTTTTAATAAAGAAGATACAGAACCAGGAGCACAGTGGTCCTTCCTTATGTTTATTTGGTTTTTTTGGTTTTGGTTTTTGTGGATGTGTGCGTGTGTGGGCGTGTGTGTGGGCGTGTGTGTGTTCCCCCTGTAGCCATCTCCTCTCTTTTTTCCTAATCCAATAGGTGACAAGGAGCTGACATAGTTGTAAATAGCCACAGTTTGCTGTGAAACTCTAAATGAATTACAGGTGACTTAAAGGGGATGACACAAAGGGCACGCTTCCATTACGGAGAAAATAAAAACAGACAGCCAAACGTACATTATATGGCTATTGAAAGGCATGGTAGTGCAGAAAAACAGTCATGGGAATATAGCTATGACATGTTGCATGAAGGTAGCCTCAATTAGGCAGCACAGACCAAACACATTTACAGAGCAACAATCAAAAACACGTCACGAATTCTCAGACGTTTTTCACTTTTAATGGAAATGGAAAAGTTCTCCGGAGAAGCAAAACAGAAACAAAAGACTAACATGCTATAGCTATACTAATCTCCACATATTAAAATGAGCTATATGATTGCACTAAGTGACATACTGAATTTCTGCATAAAACTGTGAGGTTTTTCGAGCTAAAGCAATTTGGGTGTAAAAAAACAACAACAACAAACAGTGTTATTATTACAGTCAGAAACAAATGATATTAAAAAGCAACACAATCTTGATAACTGCTGCAATGACAAAAACCAAAGTGCTCATTAAACACCCCACAGGGCTTAGGTGGTAGCATGATGGGAAACCAATTCCAACCCCATCGCCCCCTTCCAGTGCCCTTGCAGTGGCATCAGTCTGCGGACCAGATGCATTGTTCTGCTGTCACATTCAGTACAGTGTAAGTCCACATGATTCAGCAACAAAGGAACTAATTCACTGAACACCCTCAATCTCCTCCAATCAGAGCTCTCTGTCATGTACTGTAACTCACCAGTACAGTGCCAGATTTTTTTTTCTATTTCTTTAATTAATGTCACAAAGTGTTGAGTGGAAGATCAGCAGTGATTAATGGCGCGCGACACTTGCAAACCTCATTAAAGTTATTTCACTTCGAGCTTTTGCCTCCGTGTTACAGTTTATAATTCACAGTATTTATGTTGCACGAGAGCAGACCTGGTCTCTCACTGAGTGTTTTTATGCTCAGTGCAGCTTGAACGACTTGGAAAAGCCAAAGCCATAAGTTGTGGACCCTATAAACAAGAGGAGGACAGGATATAAAAATAAAAGGCCAGCTCCGCTCTGTGCAGACAGGCAATTCCATATCTTTCTCATCACATCACAAATTATGTCAACACTGCATCGGTGCATTGGCAGAAAGATAAAAGGCATGTGACCGAGGAAATACAAGTACCCAGCCCTCCTCTGTGTCCCCCTCTGAGTCTCTTTCTTTGTCTCTCTGTCTTTCTTTTCTGTTTACAGTGTTTTAGGTGCACCTTACCCTTTTCTAGATTATTTTGGTTTTTTCATACAAGCGTACAATCACAATATTAGTATCGGAGGCTCCAAATTTGCTTGTTATTTTAGAGAGCAAGAGTTAACTCGGCTTTATAGGATTGCACAGCCTGTGACCTGTACTTTCATAAAGTGTCAGTGGACACTCATGTGTTGCATGGAGTGAGTTATTGCAGGATGCAGCTCTACAAAATTACACCTCAGCAGCTTCAACTTTAATAATGCAGTTGAATTTGTTTGCATTGATCATATTGGAGCAATCCTGAAAAGGAAAAAAAAATGGAAAGGCTCCATGCAGATAATCAGACAACATATATGGATGCAGTTTGTGCTGAGAAAAAAAGTGCAAGGCAGCAGCAACAGCTGGTGCATGAGATGTGATTCACGTGTCGGGGCGGGTCGTCCTTACTAACTGATGGCTTATGAGTGGGTGGATTGGGGGGGCTGGGCGGAGGTCCATTGACAGCTGAAATTCTGGCCGAGCCCCTCATGGCGTCATTTCTCTAGTGGACCCTCCACGTGAACCCACAAAGACTACAGTTTAGGACAGAGGCGCCCACCCTTTGCAAACGGCCTGTAGCTAAACAATGTATTTTGCGCACAGGCTACATTGTAGCCAAGGCGCTATTTTTTGAAACATTAGAAAGGTTTGGGCGTTATATAACTTTTGGGGAAAAGTATATATTTGGCATATAGTTGATTTATTTGGGCCACAAAAACATAAACAAATAATAAAACAAACAAAACCTCCAAAAACAAAAACAAAAAAACTCCTATGTTAATAATAGCTTATGGTAGCCCGAGGGTAACCTACTACGATCTAAAGCGAATATTCTAAATACACCTATTCAACTACAGTTTCTCTACTCTAACAAGATGTTCACGCAGGTTACTGCTTCACTTTTGCTCTCACCAGAAACCGTGGCAGCATATTAAGGGGTTTTATTTTGGAAGTTTGGCCCGGCAGTCATTCCCCCTGGCTGCCCCCTCTGTGGTGGTCAATAGGAGCACAGTGGATTGCTGGCGGATGAGGGCGCCTGATCGCTGTATGAAAACACACTGCCCACTTTAAGCGACGTAGCGTGTCTCTAACCCTCCAAGTGGACTAGATGATGAGCAGCAAATAAGGCAAAAACCCCGCCAGGAAAGCACGCACCCGATTCTGAGATTGAGTGATATGTAAAAAATCGTCCCGGGGAGATCTGACTCGGGCCGAACAGTCTGCAGTGAGGAAACAGGACTTGTACCCGTTAGAGCTTGCGCTGGCCATCAGATGAGCAACTTCTGAAAAGTAAATCTGCGCTGTGCTTGCAGTTTTCAGCTCAACACTTCGGAAGAAGTAAGTTCGTTTATGTTTTTTAAAGAGTGCAGTGTGTTGTGTGTACCCATATATCTCCACGTTTTAAGCATCTTATGCACGACTCGAGGCTTTGATTATATGCAGCACTGCTTTTTTTTTACGCATCGCGCTTTGCAAAAATCTTTCGAACCCATCATAAACTCTTCGGTTCTAATCCCACTGCTTGACACAATGCGCACTATTAACAAGAGCTTACATTAGAATTAACAACACACGGGATTTGTTCTAAACTGTGCTGAAACTTGGCGCTGCAAGAGAAATTTGGAGAGTCCGGAATGGGATGCCAGCTATAGCTGGACGTGACGGATGTATACTTTTCTGTTGCTACCCCTGAAGTCCTGTTAATTACAGCTCAAGGTGGAGGCTATTTGGCCCGCTGTGTTAAAGTGCATGCTGATAAATACCAAAACCCCTGTGGAGAAACACAAACCTCTGGAATAAGATAGGAATGCAGTTTCATTTCAGAGTGATCAAGCTGTTGCGTTATGAAATACATCTAAACCTAGAGTAGTCTGAAATATTCCGAGTATGTGTTGACTGTTTAGAGCATCGAAATCAGTTTGTCAGTGTGGTCCAACACGTGAGTGATCATAACATCTGTAATGTTTTGATCTCTTTCACTGTAGATGCACAGCGTTAGGATAGCGGTTCTCAAGCTGTGGGGCAGGCTTTACTGGTGGGGCATGGAGCCAATGCATGTGGGGGGTGGCTCACCTGGGGAAAACATGGAGTGAATTAATGAAGAATAAACAAAAGGGCGAGCTGATGCTGTCACGCTGACCTTTATTTCATTAAAATTCAACTTGGATCTTTTTCAGTGTTAATGATATCGTGGAGCGTGAACTTTGTTTGGCTTCTGAAGTTGGCCAGCCAGAAAATTTTGCATTAAGATACCAAATATTACGATTTTCTGTAGAAATGGGCAGTTTCCTTTTAAAAATCTTTTGTTTTTTTATTCCACACATAATAAGCTGTGATTCATTTAAACCACTCATTTGGATTCAGCAGCAATCCAAAATCCTTAGACACTCAATATAATATGAAGCCAGCAGTATAATAATAAGAGGAACTGAAAACATTTACTTAATCCAGTTTCTTCCTGACTAAATTACCTCACTGATTAAAATATATTAAGAACTGCTAATTGATTTAGCCTCGCACTAATGGGTTAACAAAGTTTATCACGTTCCAGAAAAATCATCACCATCCAATACTTGCCAATATAATTTTTCCTCCTTATTGCATTTTTATTAACAGCATACACATTTTGCCAACTACAGGAGCGCAGTGTTTCTTGTTTTGTGGTTTTGATTAGGAAGCACACAACAGCGTAATGAGATACATAGAAGAGTTCCACCTCTAGTTTTTCTTATTTCTGGCCATCTGCAGTTTGAGCAGTTTAGGTTGTGTGTAATATTAGAAATATCGGGGAAGCATTCTTTACTCTAAATGGTTTGTTATTTATTTTCTAGAAGAAACATATTTACTTTCACCTCAAAATCTCAGAAATTCACTTGTTTACTGTTTCTTTCATAATCACTTCTCTGTGTAAATATAATAATTTGGTAATAGTCGTGCCATTGGAGGGATTGTTGGATCGGTTGTGCATTAATGCAGAGAAAAGCAATGCTGATATTTGTGGTGAGAAGATGTGAAACTGCAGCAGTTACACACCACTCCCTACTAGGCAGCTCAAGAGAAATTTGAAAACATGAGGTGAGTAGTTTTAAGAGACATTACATCCATCAGTTTCTGTCTCTCTGTCGCCACACACGACATTAAGCGCAGCTGTTGTGTTCTAAAACCTCGGACAGCCCGACAGCACTCTGGAAACCATTAGGTTTCGCACACATCCATGTCCACCTGGGCTTCAGTCATGGTTTTCAGAATGTGCGTGTGTGTGTGTCTGACATGCAGAGAGAAACAGCAGGTTTAGGACAAACTAGAAAGGTACATGGTGCACAGCTATACATAGTCCAAATAACGGGGGGGGGGGGTTGATAGAGACTTTATTCTTTCAAATTGGATTGAACTCCAAAACCTCGACTATTGAATGTGAACCGTTCAAAACACAGTCATTAAAGCCTAATGTCACAGTTAATTTTCCTGTTCCGATTAATTTTTTTTAAACTCTCTCTGAAATTACCAGTTATGACGAGGAGCAATTTTACCAGCGTCAAGCACCTGTAACGGATGAAAATCTCAGTTTTAAAACAAAAAATGTATACACACATTTTCCGACCTCTTTTGCCTGCGTTTTCTTTGTCTCTGCCGGACTCTTGCCTGTGCTCATTACTGTTGTCATTCTCTCTCTGACATGCATACTTGATTTTATTTATACAGATATGCATGCATATACACACAAACACCCACTCTTTGCCTCTGTAGCTTCCCACACACATAGACATAAGTGGGGTTTGCAGATGTGTGACCTGATCTGCTTCCAGCAGAGGCTTTTCTCATGCCAATGTGCTGACTCTGAGTTTTCCACACTCTCTTATGAAATAAGAGTAGGAGACATTAGAGCCATCCAGTAGCCATATTTATATGGAGAAGTGGACACACAAACATATGTGCACGCCGGTTAAAAATTGCATATATTTTATATGCACATAGCCTCTTCATAAATATACTGAATTCCAGACAAATGTAGGCAAATACATCCAACAGTACAAGGCTTATTAAGAGGAGCCGGTTGCTGCAGTTTTCAGGTCCTGACTCTTGTGTGAGCGGCTCTGCCAAGGTAGACTTTCACTCACCAGTGTCTGCTGTAAAGTGCAGACTCATGTTGAAGTGGTACATTTACTAAAATGATGATGACTTGGGGGGGGGGGGGGATTTGCATGCTGTCTAGAGATGTAACAATTCTGAAACCCAGATCAAAATTGCATCGCAATCATCTACAATGATGCATTGTGGTTTCATCTTCCTGTGCTGTGATTCCCGCACGGCGTTGTTAATCTTGGTTAAATCCTTCTAGTTTGGCGAAAGCTGTAACATTTAAAGATTGTTCAGGTCCCGGGTGAGCTGGAAATACGTCAGAATAACAGAGTTTCGTTTTTCTTCACGATGATGACGGTCAAGTGATCAGGGCTGTGGTAAAAATATATTTTTTCCCATAATCATTTTGTGTTATTCAACCCCTTT
This sequence comes from Cichlasoma orientale, assembly GCA_034780415.1. Classification (NCBI taxonomy): domain Eukaryota; kingdom Metazoa; phylum Chordata; class Actinopteri; order Cichliformes; family Cichlidae; genus Cichlasoma; species Cichlasoma orientale. The sequence goes on from JAVDPK010002443.1 coordinate 133,897, forward strand.
AAAGAAAACCCTGATGCGTTGGCACAAAAACTGAGGTATGATTTTGGAGAAATACACTCCTGCTGATGTGTATTACAGGAACCAATAGTTGTTTTTGGTGGACACTTTGTATATGTATGCTCAAAAGCACCACACAGTCAGAATTTGAATAGATTATGTTAAAATTACTATAATTTCTACCACAACATTTTTCAAATAATGCGTACTGATTGTCCTTCGGTCGCTGAGTGTAGCTACACCATGTTGAGGCAGAGTGACAGATTAGTTTCGGTGCCATGCGCGATAAATAATAGGCCTGTTGTGCCTGTTGTTGGTGAGAAAATGTTCATGAGTGCATAACTGAAGTTCACTGTAATTCTGCGTACCAATAATTTGAATTCCACATATTTTTTTTAGCTCTTTGTGTTTTGAAGATGTCGTAATTGTCTGGAATATTTTCTAAATTATCTTTGTTTTAAAGCTCCCCAGAATGATGACTTTAATTTTTCCATGATTAAAAGCATATTTAATTAAAGATGCCCTGTAGAGTTTTCCTTGTAAATCTCTGTTGTTGACATCACTGTTTTTCAATAAGATTGATTGTGTTTTCTCTGCATGGAACATCAGAAATCAAATTACAAAAATAAAATCATGCATAATTTACTGCATGCATGTGCATCATGGTGCAGGATGCCAGTGAGTTTTGGATCCAGTCTCTAAATCATTGGTCCACAGTGGTCAAAAACGTTCATACCTTTTAATGTCTCTAAGCAACATTCGTAAATATTTTGTGGCATTAACCAGAGCAGCCATAATTTTAAAAATTTTGCTGTTGTTGTGGAAATGTAAAAACGTGATTTATGTCCAATGTGTCAAAAGCTTAATTACTAATATACCTCAACCAATACTCTGCGGGAGTATCTACACTATTCTAGGGCATTTTACTTTTTCTTTTTTTAAAAAAAAATGTTATATTATAGTCAATAAAAATCCAAATCAGTGTGCTATGACTGCCTTGCAGGCATTAGAGCACTGATTTTTTTTAATGATTATTCCTAAATCTCATCTCTAATGTCCTGTTGTATGATATGTGGACATAAATGGGTTCTCAGGATCCTCCAGTAACTTAGCACTTATGAATAATCATTTATGACTACAAAATTTAAGTTGAGGACTGCCAGTACACTAAAGACAAGACGTCAGGACTGTAGTCCTCAAACCAATGCGTCATTGTCGTCACTATGTCCATCTTTTATATACAGTCTATGTTTGGATAGAGATTATTTTCATTTTAATACAAAAACCAATTACTGTGCACATAGAAGGCAAAAAAGCGTTGGATTTTGAAATAACAACACCCCTTTCCCCACAAATTTAAAGTTTTACTTCCCAGGTCTAAGACCTATTCAAAAAAGCAACAACATACGTGTGAAATGAGTCGTGTCCATAGCAAATATTTATTGACAGACTTTCTGCTCTTTGTTTTCTCTCTGGAAGAACCTCAAACTAAACTTGGGCTTGCAGCACTGCTGTGCGAGTGTGTGTGTGTGTGTGTGTGTGTGTGTACGCTATCCTTCTTCAGTTATAGGAGAGACGAACAGAAATGATATGCCCTTTTACCCCCTAACCTTTTTTTTGTCCTCTGGCTTCTGCCTCCCTTGTCAGCTACTTTAGAACAAACATGGATGATTAATATAGATTTAAGAAAACATGGGAGAGGCATGGTGCTAGCAGAAGGGGGCCAAGTCAAGATGTGAATCTGTGTGTGTTAGTATGTGTGATGTGCGCTCATGTTCCATGCACGTGTGTGTGTGTGTGTGTGTGCGTGCGTGTGTGTGTGCGTGTGTGTGTGCGTGCGTGCGTGCGCGCTTTAGGGCAGAGGTAGTGGGAGGAGGGTTGAGGACGTAGGCCTTAAATGTTTACCAAGGGACCCCAAGAGGCCTGGTCTGAGCCTCCCTCTCTTCTGATTGGCTTAAGCAACTCTTCCTGTCAGCCTGAGAGTTTGTAATTGGGTAAGAGAGGAAGAAAAATGGGGGGCAGACTTGCACAAGATGGAGAGGGAGCACCAGACTTGCCAGGGCTTTCACAGATGTTTTCAGATGTGAAAGGGTGAGAGTAAAGTCAGGATTAACATGAGGACATATTTTGGAGTAGAGGGGGCTATTAGACCCGTGTTTGCTCTGCTTTAGTCGTTTTACTGATGGAAGAATGTTAAACTTTGAAAGAGAAAATGTGATTTAAAAAAGTGTAATGAACTTAACCCCTCCAAGGGGCAAACAAACAAGCAAATAAAAACGTATCTGAAAGTCTTTATCAGATGGTTTGATAACTGTTGAATAGAATGGATGCCAAAAATATTACATTCATTTGAGAAACATTTAACTAAGGTCACATGAGCTTGCTTCTTGACAGCTCTTTGCTATGAATTGTTGTATTGTATAACTTGGCCTCTGGACCCTTGGAATTCATCTGCACACATGTGACTGAATGTTTACAGTGTAAATATCTGTTGCCTCATTCATTAAAAAATTTTGTTACATGTGACGAACCACAGTTGTTGCTTGATTTTGGTTTTAAGTGCATGTTGCAATATTTTGTTTTTACTTGTTTTTTATGGTTCAGATTTACAGGCATGATTAAGTCTGTCCTTGGCCTAAAAGCGTAAAATTAAACCTTTTTTTTTTTTCCAAATGTTATTTTTTCTTTTATCTAGGGCTAGGCTTAAGCATTGGAAACTGAATGTATTTTTTTTAATGTGTAGTTAATATAACCCAAGTTAAGTAAATGGATGACTAGTATGGTAAATATGTGCCTGTGTTTAACGTATGCTGTTATACAAGACTCGTATGAGCTTTGCCCAGGCATTTGCTTTTTATTCAGTTTTTTAAGGCACTGTTCAAGTTTGTCAGTCTTGAACTGTGCCTGTGACAAGGTGATAGCATTGATAAGATAAGCCAGAATTCAGGATTCTTAAGACACCCTGTTCTCAGACCACATTATTTAAGCAAACGTATCGTCCGTGGGGATGGGGTTGTCGGCTAAGTTGTGGAGACGCAGCTGTAAATAACCAAGGGTGCGGACTGAAAATTTAGCCTATATTTAGAGGTCAGATATAAGAGGTAGAACTTGTCTCTAACACTGACTTATTGAGCTTACCTTTTTTTTTTTAAATAAATAAACTGCAAAAAATGTATGTTCTCTGAAAATGGCAGGGGTGTGTTAGAAGTTTTGTTTGGAAATGCAGACCTCAACAGCTTTTTACAGATTATTCTGCTTTTTTAATGTCATACAGGGTGTCATCCTATGTGCCAATCCTTGGGATCCCAAGATCCTAAGTTCCAATATCACAGCTGATTTGGTTTGGGCTTGAATAGCCAAAATGTTGGTAATAACAATCAAGCATATAATTGTTTGGTTTTGTGGGCCGCGACTATTTTTTCTTGTTCACCTTCACTCTCATCATCAATCTTTTCCAATTTAGTAAATCCATTGTCCCCTACCTACCCATCACCAGACAGAGAACACTGGCCACTCACTTTGCACAGATCCATATATCCTTCTTCACTCGATGGATTCCACAAACTGAGCTAAAAGGAACATGATGTTATTCACTAAGCCGAATAATATAAATGCTAATCTTCCTTTTTATCTGCTGGAAATATAACTTTGCAACTGTTTCCACTAATAGCTTAGTTTAATATGTATATACAGGTGGTCTAATAAATTTGTTAAGCACAGTAGCTGTTTAATATTGCCACATGTCCTGTTGATAAACCAGACAAACATGGACTTGAGTAATGTTTTTTAATAAATTGTTCCTGAGGTCTATTTTCCTTCAACGATTAAAAACATTTTCTTGTAGTGTACACACAAAGTGAAACAACACATATACACAAAAAAAACCCATCATTGATACGTTCAACTTTCAAGTGCTGCAGCAGCCAACTTGCGTGATAATTCATTATACCCTGTCTAGTGTTAGGTTTCATGTACACCAACTGAAAATAAATAGCAGTTACAAATTGTGCTCGCAGGCCAAAGAGAAAAAGATGGAGTAAGTGGGGGGAAGGAGGCTATTTCACAGGGGAGTGTCACCATGGAGTTTAGCTGATAATTATAATCACAGTGTCTCTGTCCACTCTTATTCTGCCCTCTGTCTCTCCCCAGCATCATGGCTCTCTCGCCCTCCGCTAATCTCCTGATTCTTCTCATTCTTTCCTCCCTGGATTGGCTGCCCTCTCCAGGATCGACATTTCTCACCGACTGGGACCACATGACATCACCCGGTAGGTTGTTGGTGTTTTTGCTTCTTTGTAACTAGTTAGAGGGAGAAACAACGTGACAAAAAAAATCATTCTTCAGGCAGTTTATCAATCTTCCTGTGTGCACCTCATCAAATATTAACAAGTGTTTTTTGCGTGCAGCATGCTGTTGACACTTGTTATCACGTCTTTTGTCAGACATCAGTTGCAGAATGCTGTTTGCTCAGATACATGTGGAAAGGTTCACTGTTGAGCAAACGCTGCATTTTCCTGATTTGGCTTGCCAGGCAGGATAGTGATCAATAGACTGGGGGTAAATACATGGCTGGGGCTGCTCTGTCAAAGTCCAGGGACAGGAGGATGCAGGATGTTCAGCCAGCTAACCCAGGTGCCGCTGATCTATTTGAAATAATTAGGTGAAAGAATACCACAGATGAGGAAATGGGTTGATTTTGTCAAAGCTTACCATTTTGAAACCAAAAACTTTGGCCAAGAAAAGTACTTTTTTAAATAAAGTGTAAACTCTTTGATCACAACCACAAAATGAATTGTAAAATAATGAGCTGGCATCTTAGCCTAATGATAGGAGCAGCTACTGGGATTAGGCACAAGTGTCAAACAAGGCAACCTGGACTGAAAAAAAAAAGTTTGTGCTTGCCCTGTGCCAGAACAACAAACAGGAGAGAGAAATTCTTAGCAACCCCAAAGAAGTGATTGCTCGAGGGTGATGAAGAGGAAAATTTCTTGTGCTGCAGTGTCTGCATTCCTGGGTATATTTTATGAGGTTTACTTCTGGAAGATGAATAAGAAGCAATTTTCTGTCAAAAGATTTATTGTTGATGGACCCGGTTCCGTTTGCATAAAGTTGACTTGACTCTTGTTCAAGAAATGACTTAATAAATTGTGGGTTTAAGGCATCTACTTGGATTTTAGTTGTGCACACTTGGATGAAAACAGTTAATTTCCTTAAAATCAAATGGATAAAATAGTTTACTGTGGTAAGGACTGGAGTCCAAAAAGATCCAAAGACAGCTTTGGATAGAATGTTTTGTTTGGCTAGATGCTAAATAAATTTGCATGCACTCGGTGACACTGAAAAACATCATTAAACACATTGCATTTTGGCAAGTTGGTGTGCTCCGAGTGTATTCTTAGGTGCATCTGCTCATTGCCGTTAAAAGGTGAGCCAGACAGCATTAGTCAGTGACCTGAGATCTGCAGCCCATCTCTGGGCAACCTGCAGGCTGCTGCAGCACCTGTTGGCGGAATGGAAAGCATGCCTGTTACCTGGAGAAACATTAGTAGAATTTCAGCTGTTTGATTCTGGCCCTGCACTTGCACATGCACTCATTACATGCAAACTATTTAGCATTACCTTGCATTTGCATTAGTACCGTCTCTCTGTCCTGTATCGCCTTTGAAAAAGAACACCTAAGCATCACGACAAATCATGTCTGTCTGGTTATGGAAGGTTTGGCACGCCTTAAATGTTATTTTAAGTTATTAATAGTGCACTTGACAGCAATTTATTTCCATCGTCTTTACATTATCTTTGATGTACGTGACATTTCATAGCTGTGTTTTTCTGCTTTTAGAATGTGAATGCTGTAAGCACAGGATCTGCAAAGAATCTGCAAGTCATTAATTTCAAGAAAACACAGTTTGATTGACATATTTATCAGTACACAGATTTCTTGATGAGTAGCCAATAGGTGGATCAAGCAGTAATTATTTTTTCCTTTGTGACTTTGACTTGTTTTTGGTATCCGTAAAAACAGGGAAATAACTTGCCAATTTACTAAGACACTTCATCTTCCTTTATACGGGTTTAATGAGAAACAGCTGGAAAAATACCGCTGGAATCCGCTGGAGAATGCCAACTCATCGTGTTTTCTCTGGCCAAATTAAGATCAAGTCCACACTAGTGCTTCTTTTTTATTTTTATTTTTTATTTTTTTTGTTGCCATTTGCAGTTATACAATCTGCAGCAGTCTGAAATGCAGTGACAGTGGAAGTTAAAGTTTCCCCATCTGTTATCTAGTTAAATTTCTTCTCCTTCTCAGTATAAACTCACCTCTGATCATGAAAATCACATATTTAGAGTTTTTTTTTTTGCTTCCTACCTTAATGTGGCTTAGAAGTAACTCTGCACCTTTGACTTCTTTAGTATGTGAGGCGGGTCAGTTCTCACCCACCGCTCCACCGCCTGTCTGAAGTTCGAGCACACTCGCTAACCTCCAACTGTGTTCACTACTGTAAAACTACTTTAGACTCCACTATGGCAAGCTCTAGTTAAGCCATACAAGTTCAGAATGGTACAGGGAGGCTTTAGGCTGGTTGTTGTGGACAAATGCATAACTCAGTGGGCCAAAATGATGTCAGTTCTGGTGCCAAAGAAACAGATTTTAGCTGTAAATCGATCCGTCTTCTTTTCTCCTGGCCTGAAACTTAATTTATAGTTAAGGGTCGTGTTATTAGTTATAGTGAATTGCTTTTAAGATCTTTGCTTGTACAAACGTCGAGGCTTCTCCATCATGGCTTTCATATATATGTGATGTGGTGGGAAGAGGAGGGGAAGCAGGGGAAGGGAAATGGTTTTGGTGCTTAATTTGGTGTCGCTAACATCTGAGGATAAAGTTTGAGCTCTGTGTCTTTGCCCTCGAGTTAGCAAACTGGATCAAATATCTTAATCTCCGTCACTTTACAGTAGCTTTCTGATAAGCTCTCAGGAAAAAGCGCTGATAACCAGGTGATGTCAAACCATCGATCGTTCCGTTCGGTTCTCCTCCTTCAAATGTTGAAATGGTTCCCAGTGACCACTGTGGTAATGTGGCCCTGGTCTTCCTCAACAACTGTTAAAACATCTGTAAACACAAAGCAGGCTGTGATAGCATGAGCAAACACATGCAGCCTGTGCCTTTCCCAAGCTTACCACTGTACAACTTCCAGTCTGGACAGCTGCTCTCTTCAGTAGGGCTCACATGGAAAATTTATATTAGATTTTTTTATACACAAATCAGAAACAATGTTACAGTAAGAAGCAGTCTTGTGCAGTATGTGAGTCACCCTTAGCATTATGCTTTTGGAGTTTTTTAAAACCATTTTGTTGCTCCACTTACGGACCTAAAAGAGTCTTTCTGGAATTCTGTGTCTGCAGCATATTTATGTCTGTTGTCAGACCAGCCGCAGAACAAGCCAAGAGTAGACATTTGGAGATGCTCCTATGTAGTTAAAGGCTTACCATAGTGATTATAGGCTATGTTAGTCATTTGACTCTATCTGTCCTTGCTCTCTCACTCACACACACACACACACTCACTCTCTCTCTCTCTCTCGTTCCTTTTTCTTTTATTTTCTTCCACAAACTTCCTTCCTTCCTTGATTGTCTGTGTGGCTCAAGAGGACCTCACTCCTTAAGCACATAGATCACATAGATTGATTCTGTTCAACAGGGCTGTGTTCCTTGCCACAGAGGTGGTAACTAGTGGTAACCGTGCAGAGGTTTGGTCCATCTGGCTTGTACACACAATCTACTGGTACATCTGCTTCAGTGGGTGTGAGCTTCAAAGTTGGGGCCTTGTGTGGGTAATGGTGCATGAAGTTAAACACAAAGTTGGAAAAGCACAAGAGAGACATGCATATTGTAGATAGCAGAAGCTCGGGGGAATACATGGTTGGCACAGCGCTGTGCAATGGAAGGGAAGATTTAACTGCACCGTTTTGCATGTGGGAAATATGCCCTCATTGTAACAGGAAGGTTTCATAAACTGCAGGGCTGATAGAGGGATACCAGAGAAGAAATTAAAAACCCTTTTCACACATCAGCAGCAGCCCTGGACTGCTCTCAACATTGCCTGGCAGAGCTACAAGAATTTAAATACCTGAGCTTGGACATTAAACTGTCTTTTCTGTGCCATCTCCATAGTACAAGGTTCATGCTGTCTGATTAAGCCAGTGTGAGAAGGTAAATTTGGTGCATTCACAGCAAATGAGCAGTTTTCACCTGACCTGCCTCCTGTATAACATTACATAATGACCGATATAATATAATAAATAGAGGGTTGAGTTGTCCCATATCCTTTGACCTCTAACACTATGCAGTAGACCCCCCCCCCCCCCAAAAAAAAAAACAAAAGAAAACACTGGGAGAGAGAAATGTATTTATTTGAACATAGACATAATATGATATAACTAAGCCAATTCTGTGAGATGTAATGGCATTAGAGGGGATTAACATCATTAGTCGCTGTGACCACAGTAAACTGGCTGGGTCACTACACGGCTAAACACACCAGACGGTGTCTGTTGGACTTCAAAGCTGATGAACGTTGTCATGAGGATGAATCGAGAACTTGTCATCCAAACGCGCCCGAGTTTAAATGAGAAGAAGCCGCATTGCGTGTCCTGTTGTGTTACTGGGAGGAGAGGCAGGATGTATTCAAGGAATTGAACAATGGCATATTTTTTGTCGGTTATTGTTTTGAAGGTGTAAGTTTAGTGCATATGCATTTGTGTGTGTCTGTGCACTTATGTGTGGAACTTCGTGTGCATGTTGGAAGTTATTTATATCACCTGTTTACATTCCGTTGTTTGTATCTTGTTGCAGTCGCTCACCTTTCTCCCCGTCTTTTCTGGCCTACTTCTCGCTCTTACTGGCTCCGTAAAGAGTTACACCATGTCCTAACTCGCTATTTAACCGCCACCATTAAGCTCAGTTAGGGGCTTTTAATTTTCACTGCCTGTTTTATGTAAAAATAAGGGAGACATATGAGAGTATTTTGAATATGAAATGAATTGCTTTTAGACTTTGTCTCCGCCTCTTCCAATTTTTTTTCTCTCCAGGCCAGCTCATTGTTTTTTTGTCTCATCATCCAAGACATGTTCCCTGTGAAAGAAAAATTATGTCGTCTGCTGCACACATAGTTACACTTCTGCTTGTGTGTGTGTGTGTGTGTGTGTGTGTGTATCTACGGGCTCTGGTGCAGGGATATAATGTAAGACTTGGCATGTGCAGACTGACAGGCACTTTTACTCTTAGCACAGTGTCAGTGTGTGCTGCCAATTTCTCCATCTGGTTAACAGAAATACACACACGCACATGCAGAGTGATGGTGCTTCATAAGCGATCATATGGCAGAAGTTGGTGCTGAACTTCAGGCTCAGAAATGTCTGAAGTTTGCTGGGCAGGTAGCACTGTATGATGTGGTACTATAAAATCCAAATGAAAACAGAATGAAATGATTTGCACAACTCATAAGCCCATATTTTATTCACAATAGAACACAGAGGAACAGTTTTTCAATTTTCCACTTTGCCTCAGTCCATTTTGAGTGCGCTTTGGCCCAGAGAAGATGGCGGTGTTTCTGGATCGTGTTCACATACGGTTGCTTCGCCGCATGATAGAGCTTTAACCCGCATTCGTGGATGTCACGGTGAACGAGGATTTCTGGAAGTGTTCCTGAGCCCGCGTAGTGATTTTCATCACAGAATCATGCCTGTTTTTAATGCAGTGCTGCCTGAGGACCCGAGGATCACGAGCAGCCATCATTGATTTTCCCCCTTGTTCCTTGTTCACAAAGATTTCTCCAGATTCTATTGAGTTGCTCTACTGTAATGATGGGATATTCAAAGTCTTCACCATTTTATTTTGAGGAACTTTATTCTGAAAATTTTTCACATTGTAGACACGTTTTTTTGCAGATTGGTGAACCTCTGCCCATCTTGACTTCTGAGAAGCTCTGCCTCTCTAAGATGCTCTTTTTATATCCAGTCATGTTGCTGACTTGTTGCCAATTAACCTCATTAGTTGCAAAATGTTCCTCCAGCCTTTTCTCTGTAGTATTATTTACTTTTCCAGCCTTTAGTTGCACCTTTCCCAACGTTTTTTTAAGTGTTGCCTCCATCACATTCAGAATTACCTTATTCTTTTGTAAAAACATTGTACATTTTCTCAGTTTAGACATTTTATATGTGTTCTATGTTCTGTTGTGGATAGGGGTTCATAAAATCAGTGCATTCTGTTTTTATTTACATTTTGCACAGTGTCCTAACCTTTTTAGAATTGGGGTTGCACATAAGGTTTATGCTAAATTATTAAAATATTAGCGGTTTAAGTTATAAATATAAGCATTTATATTTATGTTTTAAATGAACACTTGCAAAAGCAAGTCTGCTTTTAGCGTCATGTGATTGTGTTTTTTGTGGTCAACCGAGAGCAGACTCTTGAGTTATTTGAGCGATGTGACTGGGGACAGCAGGTTCAACTGGCAGCTCTGTGTGTTCTCCTAAACTACAGGGCAACCAAATCATTTTTAAACTAAAGCCACAATGAAAAGAGACACTAAGAGTCATGGGTTCTCATTTATATGTCTTTTTGGCATTGATTATGGTAATCATAAGTAAGAAACAGACAAAATTAGTACCAAAGCATGTACCCAAATTGAAAATGCAACTCCCAAGTAATAGATGCAGCCAGTGGCATATTTAGGTAACATTTTAAGAATAAAACAAAATCTAATTCACCATAAACAAAATCATTAACAGATTTTTTTTCCCTGGTCATTCTGCTGAAGTTGGGAGCATGACAAATTAGATTCAGAAAGTTGTGTTTCCAAAATGTTTTAGTATTTCTGTCAATAGGACCTGATCAAAGTAACAGCTAAACATAAGAAACATGTATTTTAAGTTTGATGTTTCTTTTATATCAGTTAGTGACTCTTCCTAATATTTGCACACATGAAGAAATGAGTCATGGACCCAGAACTGAACCCAGAGGAACCCCACACGGGATGACAGCTGGGGCAGATTATGAATCATCTGCAGTGTATCAACAGTGCTCTAAACTTTACCTGTATTCCTAAAGTTGTTTAGAGTGATGATGTAAAACAGTAATGCTGATTTTAAAAAAGTGATGTTCTGCTTTAATTTCAAAACATCAGTTTTCATCGAGAGATGTTGGCAATAAAAGAGCTCAACGTTAACTTAAATCTGCCAATGAGCTGGAAAAGGTGGTAATTCGCAGTGTCGTCGCTTCATTTCACTCCTCTTTACAATCAAGCATTTCACAATACGGTAACTGATGAATCCCAGTCGCACCTTTTTCCTCACCTTTTTAGTTCTGCTTGCCAGCTGACGCGAGAGCCGACGGCGAGGTGCTTTATTTAGGTTTCTTAGTGGATTTTAAACCCTGTAATGGATAAAGCTGACATGGTGGTGGATAAATGGTTTCCTAGCTCCTTTCCTATATGGACTGATGAAGAGAGGACGTGAAGCTAAGAGCTGTTTATCAGTCTCAGCTGCACATCCACAGGGACAGATAGATGCATATGGACAGCCAGGATGAGACACACACACGCACACACACACACACGCTCAAATTAGTTTCCTTCTTTCTTCTCGACAAGCAGCCGCTGACTGTGCGGTAACTGTGCGGTTGATCATTTGGTGTTGATCATTTCGTCCAACAGAGGGCTCTCGCTGCGGTATTGTATCACTTCCTGTTCCTGTATCGGAGCACAGTGGTGTTTTGCTGTCTGTTAGCTGTTTAA